>ML100126.1:40411-53538 GCA_003697995.1 Taxidea taxus jeffersonii
CACTGTTGGTCACTGGGCATCAGGGAAATACAAATCAAAACCACAATGAGATACCACCTCACACCAGTCAGAATGACTAAAATGAACAAGTCAGGAAACGACAGATGCTGTCAAGGATGTGGAGAAAGGAGAACCCTCCTACATTTGTAGGAATGCAAGCTGGTGCAACCACTCTGGAAAACAGCATGGAGGTTCCTCAAAAAGTTGAAAATAGAGCTCCCCTATGACCCAGCAATTGCACTACTGGGTATTTACCCTAAAGATACAAATGTAGTGATCTGAAGGGGCACGTGCACCCAAAAGTTTATAGCAGCAATGTCCACAATAGCCAAACTATGGAAAGAACCTAGATGTCCATCAACAGATGAATGGATAAGCAAGAAGTAGTATATATATACAATGGGATACTATGCAATCATCAAAAGAAATGAAATTTTGCCATTTGCGACGACATGGACGGAACTAGAGGGTATTATGCTTAGTGAAATAAGTCAATTGGAGAAAGACAACTATCATATGATCTCCCTGATATGAGGAAGTGGAGATGCAACGGGGGGGGGGCGGTTTGGGAGGTTGGAAAAGAAAAAATGAAACAAGATGGGATCGAGAGGGAGACAAGCCATAAAATACTCTTAATATCACAAAACAAACTGAGGGGGGGGGGGGGGGGGGGGGGGGGGGGGGTTGTGTAATTGGGGGGGGGCGGTGTGCTGTGGTGAGTGCTGTGAAGTGTGTAAACCTGGCGATTCACAGACCTGTACCCCTGGGGCTAAAAATACATTATATGTTTATAAAAAAAATTAAAAATTTAAAAAAAAAGACAAGGACACAGGGAAAAAAAAAAAAAAGAAGAAGAAAAGAAAAGTAGCCCATATGTGGACCAGACCAAGTTGTTGAAGAAGGGGGCTTCATTTGCTCCCCACATGGTTGCAGGATTTACTCTGGGGGCTTGCATCCTCATATACAGAGCTTGGGAGAAGGCAGATCATTCCACCGAGTAGATGAGAGGCCTGGAGGCATGGAGTGGTCACTGCCTAGCAGAGTCCTGTTGGTGGCCGAGCCCAGGTCCTGGGGCCAGGTTTGCCTTCTCGTGAGTGACTTCATGGATTGTCTCTTTCAATGGGAATCCTGTGGCCAAAAGAATAGACTTCAGATGAAAACTTAGCTCAGATTTGTGTATGTGAAGAGTGGAGAGTACAGGGTGGAGAGGGAGAGAGAGAAAAAGTGAGAGAGCAAAGGAAGAGGAAGAAGAGGAAGAGGAAAGAATAAGAAGACAGAAGAAGAGAGGCGCCTGGGTGGCTCAGTCTGTTAAACCTTGGACCCTTGATTTCAGTTCAGGTCTTGAGCTCAGGGTTATGAGTTCGAGCTTCGTATTGTGCTCCATTGTGGACATGGAGTCTACATTAAAAAAGAGAGAGAAGAGAAGAAAAAGCAGAAGGAAGGCAGCTGAAAATCCGGTACTATCTCTATTCAGAGGCCTTAGAAACTTTATAAACTTCATCTACCTTAGTGTGAAAAGTGTGGGAAATTTACCTTCCTTATGGATGATTGATCCTAAATCAAACTGAGGAATCTCTATATCTTATGCAAGACACACAGTAACATAACAAAAACAAAAAGCATAATATTTATAAACATTTCAATGATCACAAAGTGTTTCTCCTGCATTTTTCAACTGATTCTCACAATGACCTCATTTTATTATCCACATTTTACAGATAAGCCACCTGAATTCATGGAGGATAAATTCAAAAGCAGGGAGACACCAGATCAAAGAGAAATATTATTAACACAAAGACATATTTTAGAGTTACCCCTTCATTTAACTTTTTGGACCTGAGCTGATTTTCCTTTAGGAAAATGTACTGTAAGGTTAAAGTCTCAGCATGTTACTAGGAGAATGAACTGAATTTCTATGTTTTCCTCTTGTCTATGAAAAAATTATTATTTCTGTGCTTTTAACAACTATAAAATGTGGTGCTCATCAACTTAAATTAAAATTATATACTCTAGTATGTAAAAAAAAGATACCATTGGTGCCTGGGTGGCTCAGTCAGTTACGTGTCTGCCCCTCATTGGGCTCCCTGCTCAGCGGGGATCCTGCTTCTCCCTTTCCCTCTCCTCCCTCCTTGTGCTCTCTCTCTCTCTCCATCAAATAAATTAATTAAATCTTTAAAAAATACCAAAAATGGAATAAAAAATATAATACAATAACTTGCTTATAAAATGTTATACTAGGCCCTAGTAGCTAAGGGAAGGTATTGCTCTTTAGCCCCTAATTTTTCCAGTAATATAATACATAGGAAAAATCAAAAGTCCATCTTCTTTTATATGCCCATGTTTGGGAATGAAATTACCAGAATGAAAATCAAGTGCAATACTCTTATGAGACAAAGGTCACAAAGGGTGATTGGTTTTCTCTTTAGCTGTTAAGATGTTAGCCATCTTATACATTTTTATAACTTACAAATTAATAAATCTTGTAAATAAATAAGGTCTTTAATTCTGGATCAAGTTAAATTGCTCAGGAATCTATAGTGGTAACTGTAAACATTACACAGATGCACACAGCAGTACACAAATCTTTCATTATAATCAATAATCATATCTACTCAGATTTTTAATACTCTTGTCAAAGTATGGTCCCCACTTCCCTTCCCAACACATACACACACACACACACACACACACAAAACCCCTGTATTTTTCTCGGTGTATTTCATCTCAGAAATGGCCTCATTTTCAGGGTGCCTGGGTGGCACAGTGGGTTAGGTATCCAACTCTTGGTTTTGGCTCAGGTTGTGATCTTAGGGTTGTGAGATCCAGCCCCACATCAGGCTCCACGCTGAGCACGGAGTCTACTTGGGAGTTTCTCCCTCTGCTCCACTCATATTCTCTCAAATCAATAAATAAATCTTTATTTAAAAAAAAAGAAATGAGGGACGCCTGGGTGGCTCAGTTGGTTAAGCAGCTGCCTTCAGCTCAGGTCATGATCCCAGCGTCCTGGGATCGAGTCCCACATTGGGCTCCTTGCTCGGCAGGGAGCCTGCTTCTCCCTCTGCCTCTGCCTGCCTCTCTGTCTGCCTGTGCTCGCTCTATCTCAAACAAATAAATAAATAAAATCTTTAAAAAAAAAAAAGGAAATGACTTCATTTTCTGTTTGTCCAATAAAATTCCAGTTGACAGCTTCAAGCTTTCTGTTTCCGCATGCTCCACATCAGCAATTTCCATCAATTCTATCATATATGTATAAATAAACATATGTATAGATATACTTATAGATATAGAAAGATAGATAGATGGATAGATATGGCCAAAACCGCTGCCACTACCCTAACCTCAGCCACTAACTTTTCTCACATCAACCATTGTGATTGCCTCCTAACTGATTTCCCTGCTTCAGTACATGCCCACCCTAAATTTACTGTTCATACTGCAGTCCATTTTCAAAATGTAAATCAGATGGTATCACTCTCCTGCTAAAATGTCCCAGGAGCTTTCCAATGTACTTGGAATAAATTCCCAACTTCTTACTTGACTTTCATTGCCCACGAATCTGTCTGCTGCCTACCTCACCCATCTCCTTGAAAGCCACTCTCTCAGGATCTATGTGCAGTGGGGACTCCCAAGTACCGTCTGTCATATCTTCTTGTCCATTTCCTTCAACATACGCATCACAAAAATCCTGTTTCTTCACTTATGTTGCTTTTTTTTCCACTATAGAAGATGAGCACGTGAGGGTAGTTTCCTAATCTATGAAAGAGATTTAATAAATAGTTGTTGAAAACAATGAGATATATGTCCCCAAGAACTTTATGCTTTTTAAACTTTAAAGATTTTAAGGAAATAACCTCTATCTCTAAAAGAAGACTATTAAGTCCATTAGGGATGTTTTATTTATTTATTTATTTATTTGAGGGGAAGGAGAGAGCAAGCATGAGCAGGGGGAGGGGCAGAGGAAGAGGGAAAGCAGACTCCCCACTTAGCAGGGAGTCTGGCGGAGCTCCATCCTAGGATCCTGGGATCATGACCTGAGCCGAAGGCAGATGCTTAACCCCCTGAGCTGCCCAGGCACCCCAATATCTACATCTCTGAACTAAGCACTGTAATAATTATTGGCTTTGACCTTGCTCCTTGTACAACATTTTACAAATGAGAAGACTAAAGTTTAGAAAAGTTAAATAATTAGTACAAGTTTGTACAAATAGGAAGTGATGAAGTAAGGCTGATGGGGAAAGACACTATCATTTCCATGGTATGGGCTTTTAATTCCTTCCTTCCTTCCTTCCTTCCTTCCTTCATTCATTCATTCATTCAACAAACTTCTATTTAGAACCCACTATATGCCAGGTACTTGGTAGTTACGTGGTGGGATGTGGTCGGTGAAGGAAGTAAATGGATTAACATATAGTCCCTACCAGAGAAGAGCTCAGAGCCCATTCTCCAGTGTAGAGATATAAGTGATATGTATCACTTGTCCAGTGATAAAAGACATAGAAGATATGTATATCTTATATAGACATCTATATAAGGTATATATATAAGGTATAGATAGATAGATAGATAGATAGATAGATAGATAGATAGATAATCACTTGTCCAGTGATAAAAAGTGTTCTCTGGCTAGAACCAATCACCTATGCATAGGAGAGTTTATTTCAATTAGGATGTAGCAGAATTGAAATCTGGGGAAAACACATCCTGTTAAGAAGTGACTTGTTGAGTATTTTTAACACTTTGAAAACAATATACAATAAAAATTCCAATAACTAATTAATTCACAGATTCAGGGCATACCACACCCCAGCTGCTTAGGAACCCACTTGTGGCAGGAAGTGTTACCAAACACATTGAGTCATTAAGCCTTCCTAGTTGGGTAAGACAATTAGGTTCAGCTGCCACATTTGCTCAAAATTGCTTCATGAAGGCTTCTTTCAAGTTTCAACGTGTTATTTATTCTGTCTTGTTCCTTGCCTCAGCAAATGCATATGTTGACTCCTTGACTTTGTTTAAATACTATTTAACACTTGCAGAAACCCCAACAGCCCAACCACTGTCCCTTCTTTAATCTAGCTTTACCTCTTCCTGGGGAGTAGTTTCTTATCTCCTTGTCCGGCGCAGGCTGGCATTCTATCTGCCACTTCAGTGACCTGCCCCTGGATGTCTGTGACTAACCCACGCTTGGCTGGACAGCCAACTGGGACTGGAACAATGGCACCACAGAGAAGGGACTCAAGTGGTCCCTTGAACTGATGGGATTATGGAGGAGAGGAAATAGAGGGCAAGCGAGAATGAGTTACACACAGGTGCTCTGACGGAAAATAAGCCACAAGCCCCCTTGGCGGTTCCTCCACCTTGGCTTGTCTCTTGCTCACACCTCAGAGCAGGGCAAGCTCCCTTGCCTAAAGTGCTTCAGAAACAAACTCCAAAGCACAATGTGAGCTAGTGTCATTCTCCATCTTCTCTCACCATTGCCCCCATTGCTTCCATCCTTCTCTCAATATGTGGAATATTCCACACTCTCTGACCCTCAGATCATAGTGCATGTGGTTCGCTTTACTTGGATTATTCTTCCTTTTCCATCCCCACTCCCTTTCTAGGTAACTTTTGTTTTACCACTCAGGCCTCAGATTACACATCTTTTGGAGGAACCTTCCCTAATAGCCTCCATCAGGCAAGGAAGGTCCCATGGTCATGTGATCCCAAAGTTCCTCATGCCTTTCTCCCTTCTCAGAACTTTTTAATAATTATTTCTTCAGTTGACCATAATCTCCTTTATACTATAAATTTTGTGAAGGCAGTAATCATGTCTCTCATCCCTTCTAGTGTTTTCTAGTATCTTCTAGGGCCTAGCAGAGTTTGCTACAAAACTGAAACTAAACAAATATTTATTGACTGGGTAAATACATAAATTTTTAAAGAGATCAAGCTATGCTTCTCCATTGACATCTGATATGGCACCATTTAAGTTGAGCCCCATTATTCAAAAACAACTTGCTCCAAGTCTACATCCATTAAGCTGCAACCACTTCCATAACTGCAGGAAACAGCTCGTGGTTATGCATGTATGCAGATCTGAGGGAAGTATTTTCCTGAGCTTGAGGAAGAACCCATCACCACTGCCTACTTCCTCCAGTTCACATGGAACCTGGAATAGAACTCTGCTGACTCTGAAGTTGGAGTAGCTGAACTAGTCAGGACTTCCTTCCTTGCAACTAAATAAACCAAATTCAAAATGGCCTAGGTAAATAGGAAGGAAGATATGAAGGAAGGGCAGAAGGAAGTGGGGAGGGAAGAAGGAAGAAAACTAATTCACAAAATAGAGCTGACTTCTTTCCCAACTTCTTTCAAGGACTCCGCCAGCACCAGGAAGCTCCATCTAGCCATCCATCCACCTGTGGGTCCCTTTCTTGCCACAGTCCTCTATGTTAGCCTCATTCTATCCGGTGAGAAGGACTTCCACAGAGATTTCTGCAGATGCGGTCAGCACTCTCCATCACTGCCCATACATAACTTCCCGAAGAAAGACGATGGATCACCTGCAGACTTGGGTCAGGTGCTTATTCTCAGGCCAATCCCTGGCTATAAGAAAATGGGGCATTAGGGTAAGTTACACCTACAGTTTTTTTCTTTTTTATCTAAAAGCCTAGAACATGTAAAACCCACAACAGGATATCTATAAAGACTAGAAACACAGGTAAAGATACTTCATGTCACCCAAAACATATTCAATCTGTAATAAAAATAAAATAATATTATCTGTGTTTTCCAGCTTTATAGACTTAATGGAGTAGAGTTGTGCCTTTAAATAATGTTCCATGATGTAAGTTAAGGTCAAGATCTTCTCGAGACTTTTTTTCTAGCTCAATCCTTGTTTCTGGAAGACTTTCCTAGGCCAGGGTGAGAATCAATGCCAAGTTCTCAGTCTGGGACTCTTCAAGCTGTGAACAATTAAAGCTGCAGAATCGGCATGCTGCCATATGAAAGGGAGTATTTTTTTTTTTTAAGATTTTATTTATTCACTTGACGGACAGAGATCACAAGTAGGCAGAGAGGCAGGCAGAGTGGGCGGGGAAGCAGGCTCCCCGCTGAGCAGAGAGCCCAATGTGGGGCTCCATCCCAGGACCCTGCGATCATGACCTGAGCCAAAGGCAGAGGCTTAACCCACTAAGCCACCCAGGCACCCCAAAAAGGGAGTATTTTTGAGAAAAAGTCTCAGAATAGTGACAGTTCAGAGTATTTTGCCATCTTATCCTCACTGAATTAGTACATTAGAAAACCATTCTTTACTCAGATCTCACAGTCTCATGTAAGAAATTCTTGCTACATAGTTGACAATTTGTTGTGTCAATATATCACTGCTAAATAAACAGGACAAAAAAAAAAGAAAGAAAGAAAGAACGAACGAACGAAAAGAAATTCTTGCTAAAAGGCGCCTGGATGGCTCAGGTTCTGATCCCAGGATCCTGGGATCAAGCCCAGAGTGGGGCCCCCTTCCCAGTGAGGAGTCTGCTTCTCCCTCCCCTTTGCCCCTCCCCCCTACTGCTTGTGCTCTCTCTCGCGCTCTCAAATAAACAAATAAAATCTCCAAAAAAAAGGAAAGAAATTATTGCTAGTATGTAAGCTAAGGGGTGGCCATAGACTACTCTTAGACTACATGGTAAAAATAAACTGGAAAAGAATGAACAAAACTCAAAAGATCATTTGCTGGGACGCCTGGGTGGCTCAGTTGGTTAAGCGGCTGCCTTCGGCTCAGGTCATGATCCCAGCGTCCTGGGATCGAGTCCCACATCGGGCTCCTTGCTCGGCATGGAGCCTGCTTCTCCCTCTGCCTCTGCCTGCCACTCTGTCTGCCTGTGCTTTCTCTCTCTCTCACACAAATGAATAAATAAAATCTTAAAAAAAAAAAAATCATTTGCTTTGGTAAATGAAATTGTCTGGGGGAATAGCCACCTGGACTCTCTAGTTCCAGAGTTATTTCACATTTTCAATCCAGCATAGTATTCCTCACAGCAGGAAAGTCACTTCATTTCTGAGATGTAAGTGATGCTGCAAAATAGAACATGATTCACTAGGACCAAAATAAGAAAAACTGATAAAATGGCTGATAAATATAATTTTCATATAAAACTTCCAATCGAGTTTAAGACAAAATTTTAAAGTTTTTGTTCTTGATAAATCTACAAGTTAGACTGAACTAATAACTATTTGAAGTTTAAATGTGCATTTGGTATTTCTATCGATTCAGTTTAATTTACTGAATATATCTATCCTCTACATTTTATAGAAAGATATTTGTAAAATCTGTGTATATCCACTGGTATAAATAGGGGAAAATAATAGCTTCAGATGAAAAGGATAAGTATTGGTTCCAAATTGTCCATTTCCCTGACAGTTTATTTGAAAAATTTTAGGCAATTAATTCAGAAAATCAAACCTCAGTTGTCTTCTTCAATTTTCAGCTTTTTGTTGCTGTTGTTTCTATTTTGTGTTGGGCAATTTGGTAGGGTTTTTGGGCATGACCTGAGCTAAATATGTTTAATCCTTAAAACTTTGTAAGGTAAGCGTTAATACCCCCATTTTACAGAGAAGGAAACATACACTCCAGCAATGTGTCTATGATCCCAGGGAAACAGCCAGAGTCTGACTCCAGACTAAGGTCTGCACAGCTCCCCTGCCCTTTCCTCTGGCCTCGGGCCCTCAAGCAAAATAGTGTCGCTGCCTACGGTGAGGGAGCTACTGCCAGATGGTGAATTGGCTCCCTCATGGTCTCAGCTCAGCTCAAAGCTTTTTCTCGTGGCTATTACAGAAAATACGTGGTGTATGTGTGTGTGTGTGGGTGTGTGCGTGGGTGTGTGTGTGTGTATCTCCTCTTTATCCATTCATCTATTGATGGATACTTGGGTTGTTTATCTTAGCTATTGTAAAAATGCTGCTATGAACATAAGCTTGTATGGATCATTTTGAACTAATCTTTTCATTTTCTTCAGATAAATATCTGGAAGTAAAGTTGCTGGATTCTATGGTAGTTCTGTTTTTAACTTATTGAGGAATTTTTATACTGCTTCCATAGTGGCTACACCAGGGCATGAAAATTCCCTTTTCCCCACATCCTCCAACCCTTGTTACTTCTTTTCTTTTTTTTTTTAAGATTTATTTTATGTATTTATTTTTTATATATAGAGAGAGAGCACGAGCAGGGGGAAGGGCAGAGGGAGAGGGAGAGAAATCCTCAAAGAGACTCAGTATGGAGCTCCATCCCAGGATCCAGAGATCATAACCTGAGCTGAAGTCAAGAGTTGGGTGCTTAACCAACTGGGCCACCCAAATGCCCCTCTTTTTGCAACAACACCATTCTGACATATGTGAGGTGATATCTCATTGTGGTTTTGATTTGCATTTCCTTGATGGTTAGTGATCCTGAGCATCTTTCCATGTGCCTGGTGGCCATCTGTATGTCTTCTTTGGAAAGATATCTATTCAGGTCCTCTGGCCATTTTTTAATTGGACTATTTGGTTTTTTTGAGTGTTGAGTTGTAGGAGTTCTCTACAGAACTTGAATGTTGATCCCTCATAGAATCTATCATTTGAGAATATTTTCTCTCATTCATTAGATTGCTTTTTCATTTTATTGATGGTTTCCTTTGCTGTGCAAAACCTTTTTAGTTTGCTGTAGTCCCACTTGTTTATTTTTGCTTTTGTTTCCCTTGCCTGGGGAGGCATATCCAGAAAAGAGTTGCTTCACAGTTGAATTCTACCAAATACTTAAAGAATAGTTAAAACCTATCTTTTTCAAACTCTTTCAAAAAAATTAAAGAGAAGGAAAAGCTTACAAACCCATTTTACATGGCCAGCATTACCCTGATACCAAAACCAAACAAGGATGCAACAAAAAAGAAAATTACAGGCCAATACACCCGATGAATATACATGAGAAAATCCTCAACAGAATATTAGCCAACTTAATCCAACCATACATTGAAAGAATTATATACCACGATCAGGTGGGATTCCAGGGATGCAATGATGGTTCAATATCTGCAAATCAATCAACATAATATCACATTAACAAAACAAAAGATAAAACAACATAATTATCTCAGCATATGCAGATAAAGCATTTGACAAAGTCAATGTCCATTCATGATGAAAACTCACAACAAAGTGGATTATAGAGGGAATATACCTCAACATAATAAAGGTCATATATTAAAATTCTATAGCTAATATTGTACTCAACTATGAAAGACCTGTACCCTGAAAATGATAAGACACTGATGAAAGAAATTGAAAAAGATGCAAATAAATGGAAGATATTCTGTGCTCATGGGTTAGAAGAATTAATAATGTTAAAATGTTCATATTACCTGGGTCAATCTACAGATTCAATGCAATACCTATCAAAATTTAAAAGTATCCTTCATAGAACTAGAACAAATTCTAAAATGTATATGGAACTACAAAAGATCCCAAATAGCCAAAGCAATCTTGAAAAAGAAGAACAAAGCTAGAGGCATCAATCTCCCTGATTTCAAACTATACTACAAAGCTATCATAATCAAAACAGTATGGTATTGATATAAAAACAGACACACAAATCAATGGAACCAAATTGAGAGCCCAGAAATAAACCCACACATATATGGACAATTCATATATGACAGAGGAATGAAGAACATACAACAGAGAAAAGGCAGGCTTTTTAATAATGGCAATTGGAAAACTGCATAGTCACAAGCAAAAAAAATGAAACTAGATAACTATCTTATACCACACATAAAAATTAAAGGCTTAAAAAATCAAAATTAAAAAATAGATTATTTAAAAAATATATATGAACAAAAGTATATAAATATTATTGATAGTGTATATTTCAGAGGAAATAATGCATTAGAAATTTCATATTCTGTATTTTGTATTTCTACAATGTAATTAACTATAGTTTGGGTTATTTTTATAACCAGTAAGAGTATAAAAATTATTTTGAAAAAAATTACATTGAAAGAAATTTCAAAATGAATTAATCCTTTACAGTGGAGGGGTGGGGGAAGATGGTGGGAGTGGTTTTCTTCTCAAAAATGTTCAATAAAAACTCCTAGTCTTCCCCCCCCCAAAAAAATCACTAATAAGTGAATTGCAAATCAAAACGACAGTGAGGTATCTTCTAACACCTGTTAGAATGACTGTTGTCAAAAAGATAAGAAATAACAAGTGTCAGAAAGGATGTGGAGAAAAGGAAAACTTCAGGCACCACTGTAAATTAGTGCAGCCAAGATGGCAAACAGTATGGAGATCCTTCAAAAATTTAAGACTAGAACTACCATATTACCCAGCTATTCCAGTTCTGGGTATTTATCTGAAGAATATGGAAACATTAATTCAGAAAGACATATGTGTTCCTACATTCATTGCAGCATTATTTACAGTAGCTAAGACATAGAAAAACCTAAGTGTCCATCAGTAGATGAATGGTTAAAGAAGATATGATATAATTATACAATGGAATATAACTCAGCCAAAAAAAAAAGAGAGAAATCTTGCCATTTGCAATAATGTGGATGGACCTGAGGGTATTATACTAAGTGAAACAGATCAGACAGAGAATGACAAATACCGTATGATTTCACTTATATGTGGAATCTGAAAAGGAAAACAAATGAACAAACCAAATAAAACAAAAACAAACTTACAGATACAAAGAAGAGACTAGTGTTTACCAAGAGGGGAAGGGAATCAGGGAGTGGGTGAAGGGGGTGAAGGGGGTTGACTGTATGGTGATGGGTGGTAACTAGACTTGGGGTGGGGATAACAATGTAGTGTATTCAACAGATGTTGAACCATAAAACTGTACACCTGAAACATATAATAAAAACACAATGACAGCAAAACTAACTTTACATTTCTGATATAAATGCCATGTGATAATGCATAAATAATCCTTTATATCATACTGGCTTTGGTTTGCTGGTATTTTCTTTTTTCTTTTTTAAACTAAATTTCCCTGTGAAGTATCTTTTTTTTTTTTAAGATTTTATTCGTTTATTTGACAGACAGCGATCACAAGTAGGCAGAGAGGCAGAGAGAGAGGAAGGGAAGCAGACTCCCTGTCGAGCAGAGAGCCCGATGTGGGGCTTGATCCCAGGACCCCGGGCTCATGACCTGAGCTGAAAGCAGAGGCTTTAACCCACTGAGCCCCCCAGGTGCCCTGTTTGCTAGTATTTTCTTATGGATTTCCACATGTACACTTATAAGGGATATTGCTCTGTAGTTTTTCTTTGTCGTAATGTTATTGTCTAATTTTTGGTATCCAGATAATACTGGTCTCACAGAATGCATTTTCCTGTATTTTAAACACTGCTGTTTTCTCTCTCAATCTATCAGGTCACTGTCAAGTGTTTTCACTTTCTTGAAAATTTTATGTATCTACAGGTATTCCTGATATGGGTCAATAATGATTGATAAATATTCATTCACTTAATAAATATTTACAATGAAATCAGTTTTTAGAAGACTTTTGTAAGCCTATTCTGGCTTCAGTCCGTAAGAGTTATATTTCAACTCTATTTAGCATTCCTAGGAACACCCAGTCTCTATGTAGGAACTGGGAAGGCTACTCTGGATAAGAAAACCACTAGGACAATCCCTGAGTGTAAGTCTATTGGGAGATACAGAGCAGCACGTTGCCCTTAGCATCCAGTGTGCTACGTTCCATAATAGGAGAAGTCAACAGTCAACAGGGAAGTACCTATGTCTGACCTGAAGAGAAGAGGTTAGACAGTGTTCACCACAATCTGAGACCTGAGAGAGTAGTCTTATTGTTTTGGAGAAAATGAGTAGATATTGAGCAGAAGAGGCTCAAGCGTCTCCAGATAATAAGGAGGCTGTGGATGAGGTGGGCACGGGGCTGAGAACTGAGGGATTCTGTGAAAGGGCACCCTCTGACCTGGGGCTCCTAAGGCCCCTTCCAAACCTGATTTCCAGAATGAGTCTGGGCATCAGGGTATATTCTTCCCCAGAGAGAGACTAGAACAGTCTCCTGTGGAGACACTGAACCCAACCTACTGAAAAAGACAGTCTGAAAGGACTTGCTTGCTGCCTGATTACCTACAATAATTTCACAGTCATTT
>ML100127.1:0-16598 GCA_003697995.1 Taxidea taxus jeffersonii
TAAAATTTTCTAGATAAATGAATGAACTAGACATAATGCTCTATATCCACTCATGCCCTCTGGCACCAGGATATATTGTGAGTGACACTCAGCACAAGACGTTTTTGTTTAAGATTTTATTTATTTATTTGACAGAGAGAGATCACAAGTAGGCCGAGAGGCAGGCAGAGAGAGGAGGAAGCAGGCTTCCCGCGAAGCAGAGAGCCCAATGCGGGGCTTGATCCCAGGACCCTGGGATCATGACCCAAGCCAAAGGCAGAGGCTTAACCCACTGAGCCACCCAGGTGCCCCTCAGCACAAGATGTTTTAACTTGAGCCACAGGAACAGCTTGTCATGGTCTAGCTGGCTTTACTTATAACCAGAAACAAACAAAATATTCATGTTTTCTTCCTCAGAATATATCAAAAGAAAACTGGATGACAGATTAAATAGCAAGTTGAAAAAAGAAAGAAAATAATTTTTAATACTAAGTCTGGGACACCAAGAGAGAAGTCCTGTTGAAAAAAAGGGAAAAAAATGGCAAGGAGCAAATTAAAGTTATTGTAAGACTCTAAGATAAAAAAGAATTGCCTGGCCCTAAGCTTAAATAAAAATCAAATATACATAATTTGAAACAGACTAATGAAAAGTGTAACAGGGAGAGAAAAATGTCAAATACAGCACAGAAGTCCTAAAAATACCAATAGGGCCAATGATTAAGCTAGACTAGAAGAGTAAGACAAGACTGAAATGTGAGGATAGAATAAAGAAAACCATCAGTTCTGTGGGTGAGTCATATGCTGAAAGGTAGGAATGGCACTCGAGTGTATGGACATACTCATTGCATTTGAATATGCATCACTTGGGACTATGTTAATAGTTATCTGCCTTTATTAAAGAACATCATTCAGCCATCATTAACATAGTTAAAAAACACAAAAAAATATTAGTTGTCCAATTTACTTAGGAACCTACATCTTAGCTCTTTGGAGTATTTTCTTTTTTTATATTTAATCAATCAATCAATCAATCAATCAATTAATTAATTAGAGTGAGAAAGCCAGAGACAGAGCACAAGCAGAGAGGAAGGGTCAGAGGAAGAGGGAGAAGAAGATTCCCCCACTGAGCAGGTAGTCCGATGCGGGGCTCAATCCTAGGACCCTGGGAGCATGAACTGAGTTCAAGGCAGACACTTAACCAAATGAGCCACCCAGGTACCCCTGGACTATTTTCATAAAATCATTTCTTTTGCCCTCAAGGCCTATATAATACATAGGTTATTACTACCCCATTATAAAATCAGTGAAGCTAGCATTGAGAAATACAATAACATGGAAATAAGAACATAATTTCCTGATTTTTTAAGTATATATGTATGTCTTTATTTGATATATAGAGAGAGTGCAAATAAGTAGGCAAAGCGGCAGGCAGGAGGAAACCTGACACCGGGCTTAATCCCAGGACCAGGAGATCATGACTTGAGCTGAAGGCAGATATCCAACCAACAGAGCCACCTAGGTATGCCAGTATCCTGATTTTAAGAACTATAATTTATAGAACTATACAGTATGATCTCATCTGTGCACATATACATATGTATACGTATGTATGTATCTTGAGAGAGAGAGATGCTACACTGAAGAAATATTCTTCAGAATTCACAAGAAATTATTTTTTAAAGATTTTACTTATTTATTTGAGAGCAAGAGAGACAGAGCACAACAGGGGGAGGGGCAGAAGTTCAGGTAGAAGCAGGTTCCCCACTGAGCAGGCAGGCCAATGAGGAACTCAGGGCTCCATCCCAGAACCCTGAGATCATGACCGGAGCCAAAGGCAGATGCTTAAGAAATTATTAATAATACTTAATCTTGAGGAGTGAGATCAAGCACATTGTAGTGGCCAGTGGTAAGGAGAATCCTTGTGTTTCATTTTTTACTTTTTGTTACCATTCAAATTTTCCCAGTGATAATGTATTACTTATTCAATTGAAAGAAAGGAGGAAAGAAGGTGGGGAGGAGAGAGGAAGAGTGAGAAGGAAATGGGAAAGAAGCAGAGGAGGGAGGAGGCGGGAGTCAGGGGGAGGAAGGAACAAAAGAATGGAGGAAAATGGAGAGAGAAAGAAATTCAGAAGCTTCTGGGAGGGAAAATTTGTTAACCATAAAGAAAAAAATTCAGTATCATTTCAGAAATCTCTCTATTAACCATAAATGTCAAAAAGCAGTTTAGGTATTAAGTTTAAGCCACAATATAATCTGGCCACAGAAGTACTGGAACCACTATGTCTTCAAGTTGTTGCAGGGCTGAGTTAATATGGTGTAAGACTGGATTTTAAGGGAGCTGGATCAAAGAGGACAAGACAGTTAAGCTGAATCATAGAGTTTACAGATATGGGAAATCTCTTGTGTGCTATAGGGCTTAAAACCACAGAAGATGGTAATTTCTTGGTCTGAACAGTGTGGCGAAGCAGCAGCCCATACTCCATGAAGCAGAAATGTCAAAGCTGCCAAGGCAGACTGTGGAAAATGAGAAGTGGACTTCTGAGTAGAAATACTATTTAAGGCCAGAGAACCCACGAGATCACCATGTTTCAAGGGCAGATCCAGATGATGCTCCATTTGTCTAAGTGGTAAGACACGTGCACATTAAAAGGGCACCAGCATCATTGAAATGCTCAGTGGTAGCTCTGCTTTGTAGGCCGGTACCAATGACAGAAGATATCATTACAGAACTTGGCCCTCTAGTAGCAATGGGAAATTATATAATTGCCAGTATGATAGAGGCCAGGTAGAAGCACTCAAAGATCAGAAACAAGGTGGGCAGAATTATTTCGGTGAGCAGCAAGGATGGATGTCAGTAAGTGGAGTATAATCTGAAGAGAGCTATAGAATGGGGTAATAAAACATGGCATCTGTAGGGACAAGATCAATGGCCAACCAAGAAAAGTGTTAATCTGTACATCATGAGAAATCTAGTGTAGATGATAAAGAACCAGACCAGAACTGTCAATCATGATCAGGGTTCTATCAGACTCATCACGGCACAAGGTCAACTGAGCCCAAGAGCTATCTATTACACGATGAGAGTGGTATATCCATATTTGGAAGTGAGCAGGGCAAAAT
Source organism: Taxidea taxus jeffersonii (assembly GCA_003697995.1). Taxonomy (NCBI): domain Eukaryota; kingdom Metazoa; phylum Chordata; class Mammalia; order Carnivora; family Mustelidae; genus Taxidea; species Taxidea taxus. The sequence continues at coordinate 3,100 of ML100127.1, forward strand.
GGCAAAAGTAAGCAGCATAAAAAGATGGCCAAATCCCCTGTACTCCATTACTACTGAACTGGCCCTTCCTGTTCTAGGGTTCTCTTACAATCAGCTGAAGGAGGATTAAAAAGTTCAAGCTTGGAACATAGACCAGTTGGTTTAGTATATGGGTGCAAACTGAAAGCAGAAAACTGAATCACAGCCACATTTGGGGATGAAGCTGAAAATCAGCTTTAAGGGGGATGTGTATAATGGGAAGGGTTGGGGCAGTGCAATCAATCATCCACTTTTTGGGAAAAAGTAATGACCTGGGGATATAACACATATGAATACACGGGCAGCGGTAAATGGCTCAGCTGATGGATCAGGACCTGGAAGGAGAAAGAGCTCAAGGTGGGGAGATCTGCGCATGGGCCTATAAGTAAGGAAATGGAACAGAAGATTTTTCTATCACGTTAATTCCCTCTGAGAACATCCACTGCAGAATAGGCATAAATAACCAACTGGGCAGCATGACTTGGCTTGTTGACATCAGCCAGCTTTGGTTACTTCCTACCTGAGCGCAGTGCTATCAATCGAACAAGGCCAATCTAGTTGCTTCCATTGCTCAAAGCCCAATCTGCCAGTTGCAAACATTAAAAATTGAACTCTTTGGAGCGCCTGGGTGGCTCAGCGTTAAGTGTCTGCCTTCAGCTCAGGTCATGATCCCAGGATCCTGGGACCAAGCCCCACACTGGGCTCCCTGCTCAGCGGGAAGCCTAGTTCTCCCTCTCCCACTCCCTCTGCTTGTGTTTCCTCTCTCACTGTGTCTCTCTCTGTCAAATAGATCAATAAAATCTTCAAAAAAGAAAAAAAAAAGAACTCTTCAAGAAGTCTAGTCAACCCTTTGGCAGAAAATTCACTTTATGAGATCCTTGAACCCTAGAATATATACTGATTTATCTTTAACCAGGATTAACACAAACTTGGCATTAGTTTGCTTTTTTTCCCTACAGGACTTCATTCAACATATCATTATGGACCTGCAGTGTGTTTGGTCCACCGGCACAGGATCCTGAATAATATTACATGAGATCAAGGGATTTATTTTTATAAAAATAAGTGTGAGAAAAGGGGTGTGAGAGCGGCCCAAGATCAGAGGATTCATCGAGTTCATTAACTACCCAGAAGTTTCTACCTATAACAACCTGTGGAGGACCTAGCTGGAGTACCAGCTTGATGATGCCCTGCAAAGATGGGGCACCATCCTCCAAGATGCAGTGTGTCCCCTAAATCAACCCCAGAAAAATTGGCATTTTAAACCACATAAGTCTTCGGTGCAGTGGCTGTCCCTTATATTGTGGGATATTTAGCAGCTTCCCTCACTGTACCTCCTGATAGCCAGGAGCATCCCCCCTTCAAGCTGTGACAGGAAAAATGAATCTCCAGACATCACTATATGTCCCTTATGGACACAAAAATCCCCCTTTGTTGGGAACCAGTGCTCTGAATCAACAATTGTAGCAACAATTGTATTGCCCCTCATAGTAAAACACAAATATTCCCAGTGACCACCTACAGGAATTTGTGCATCCTGTGTCTGCAACCCTAGGATCTGTATGTTTAGGAGTCTGGGCTGCCGCAGAAGGATATAAGTTCACCGGGGGATACAGCAAAAATCCAATTACATTTCAAGCTCTGGCTGTCATCGAGTCACTTCAGATCTCTTGTGCCATAAGAAGGCAAATAAAGGAATCAGCATCATTCTGTTGGGGTAACTGACACTGATGATGATCAGAAGGTAGAGCTTCTGTTATACGATAGGAACAGGGAAGAATCTGTTGGGGGGAAAGGGATCTACATGAATATTTCTTGGTATACCACTCCCTGATTTTGATGGGAAATGGACAAGTTCTGCAGTCACAGCCTAGGAGGATGTGATGACCAGGGACTCAGACCCATATGAGGAAAGGGTTTGAGTCACTCCACCAGGTCAACCATCTAGACCACAGAGGCCTGAAAATTCTAGAATAGATAAAATGAATCTCCAGACATCAAAAGATGTCTGAAAAGGGAGATAATAAATAGTGGTGACAATGGTAAGGGCTGCAGTTCATCATGCTAATTGCCCTCTCGTTACACCAAGAAGAGAGGTCCCCCAGAATTTTGGAAGATCTTCTCCCACAACTTCTAGGAAAAAAAAAAAAATCAGTGGGCCCACACAACACAAGATGTGGGCTCTTGTGAGTGTTGTGTGTTTCTGTTCAGTCCTCATGACTTTGGGATTCCAGCATGCCTTTCCTCAGCTGCTGAAAGTCACCAGGGATTGCCTGCAGCTAAAGGGAGCTGCTATCCCAAGACCTTCCTGGGAAACCCAAACTGCACGTATTCATAAGGGTAATATCCACATTGTTCCTGGACTCCTACAGCAGGGACCTGATGCTGTCATTGTCTCTCAGTGACAGACAGCTCAGGATGTTCAAGCTCTGTGGCTTTGTTCAGAATTCTCCCTTCCAGGTCTTTAACATCTAACTAAAAAAAAGCCCACCTCCTCCTTCCAGCCTCTCAAGAACAATAATTTTAATCAGTTTGAGAGAATTCATTTGTTAAACACTCCGGGCCTGACAGTGTTTAGAAAGAAATGTTGCTTCATAATTCTATCAATTTTTTTTCATGGTTACTGACCCGTTTAGGTTTCCCCTTTTTACAATTTGGCAATTCCTCTTTTCCCAGAAAAGTATCCATTCCGGGATCCCAAATGTGTTTTAATAGAGTTAAATAATTTTTTTTTCTGCATCTCTGGTAATTTCTCCATTTTGCTTTTGATTTAGTTTATTGTGCTCTCTGTGGTTTTCTTTATTGAGCTTGCTAATGGATTATCTGTTTTATTGACTTTTCCCCTAAAGAGTCTTTTCATGTATTATCAATTTTGACATTGAGTTTTTCTTTCCTTTTTAAATTATTTTCTGCTTTTATCTTGATTATTCCCTTCCTTCCGCTTTCCCTTGGTTTAATTGGTTGGTCATTTTCTAATTTCTCATGTAGAACATAATTGACTTATTTTATCATTCTTTTTTGTGCAGTAAGATGAATATTAAAAGCTTTGCATTTTTCTCTAATCAAAGCTTTGCCTACATCCTATAGGTCTTGAAAGGAATATTTTCATTACAATTATTTCCTTATTACTATGTAATTTTCTTTTACTTTAATTTTTTAATTACACAAAAGTAATTAAGTAGAGGAGGTTTTACAAATTACAAAGTGGTTAGGATATTTTTGTTGCTATTTATTTTATAATTTCTACATATGTAGTTACATGATGAGAGATATGGGATGATAGTCTTTCTAATTAGGTATTTTCTCATGATAAAACATTTGGTTGTTACAAAAAACGTATCCCATTAATTGCTGCAATATTATGCTTGGCTTAATTTGGCATTTTATTTTTTCTCATTGTTGTTAATCTTTACTATTTTCTTGCTGTTTCCTATCATTTTATTATTTGATCTGCGGTATGTATCTTCTTTCCTCTAATTCTCTCCCTCCCCAAATTTAGAAAACATAAATTTTGTTTTCAGATTTTACTTTCACACCCTCATTTCTTTTTACTAACTTTAAAAGTGAACCAGAATCAACTGACTCAATTTTTTAAAGATAAAAATAATTATCACATCAGGACTTTTGTAGTAAGTACATTACAATTTTACTAACACTATATGTTATGTGATGTAGATTTCTTTCAACATTTGTAACATTTAAATTTTATGGCATAACAGTAATTCCAAATTTGTTTAGCTTCAGTTCTACATTTAAATAAGTTCAATAATCACTCTCAGTCTTTTCATATAATGCGTTCCACATTCCTGTGTTCCTTGGATTACTCCCTTACTTGACTTGGTTTTTGTTAAGTCATAGGTTCAAAGGCATTTCATGTATGCGGTAGTCCTTGAGTTCTTGCACATTTGAAATTCTCTCTCTGGTCCCTGTCTAGAGGATGATGTCTTATGTAGGTATAAGACTCTTTGGTGCCACATTTTCCCTTCCCTTCTATAGACCTTGCTTTATTGTCTTTTGGCACTGAAGAATGCTGAACCAGCCTTATCTTCTCATAGAGATGACTTTTTATCATCTGCCTGGATAAGCACAGGGTTGTTTTTTTTTTCTTTTTTTCTTATCAAAAGCTTTATCAATACTAAGTCTTTATGTTGATCATTCTTGAAGAGTTTGTTTCCTTTAAAACACACTATAGGGGCACCTGAGTGGCTCAATGGTTAAGCCTCTGCCTTCGGCTCAGGTCATGATCCCAGGGTCCTGGGATCGAGCCCCGCATCGGGCTCTCTGCTCGGTGGGGATCTCTCTCTCTCTGCCTGCCTCTCTGCCTACTTGTGATCTCTATCTGTCAAGTAAATAAATAAAATCTTAACACACACACACACACACACACACACACACACACACACATACTATAGGTCCACTTATGTATTTATGTCTGCCTTAATTTTAAGCTTGAAGATTGTGGCTTTAGAATATTGTTATTTATAGCTCTTGATTTTCTTCTGTTACAAATCCAGTACTGACATTCACTCTAACTTTCCAAGGAAGATCTGCTCCAGTGGATGTAAAATAACTTTCAGGATATATTGTTAAGTGGAAAGAAGTACAAAAGACTATATATAGTATGCTACCTTTTGGATAGAAACCATTTGTGCATTTGCTTATTTTATTGCAATAGAAATCTTCAGGTCTAAACTAGAAACTAATGAATTTGATTATCTGTTTATGTGGAGAAGAGAGGTGGGTGGGAAGGATAAGGAAAGCAATGCATATTTTTAATGCTTGGAACTATATTAATACCCTACATATGCAAAAAAAAAAATTTAAACCATTAAGAACGCAAGGAACTCTAAAATTGAATGCAAAGAGAAACACATCTATTACTTCAAATGAAGGGGAGAAAAGAATCCACCCAAGTATTTTTGAACTATATACTCTTAGTCTCAAGAAAATAAAAACCTGAAAATATATAGTACACTACTATCAATAGGGTTTGTTGTTTGTTTGGTTTTTTTAGTGGTATAGGCTTAAAAATTCTGAAAATATTTTAGGTATATTGTAGGATTGAAGAAATGAGGAAATACATTGGTGTTGCTGAGAATCCCATTTCTCATAAGAGAGAAACCAATATGGAGTAAGAGAAGGCAACGAGGAACTCTGTAGGACTGCAGTCAATGTATCAGTATAAACTCATGGTGTTTTATATATGCATACATGTATATGCATGTGTGCACACACTCAGAAACATTTTTTCTAGCTCTTTCCACTACAAAGATCTGGGAGCAATAAGCAAGCCTAAAGCCTACTTAGTGTTCTAAATAGCATTCCCCAGTCAAAGACAGGTACCAAATACAGCATGTGAAGCAGTACATACCAAATCGATATACTTCAATGATATACCTTCTCCTACCAATTATGACTCTTATAAACTATGTAAATATGAGATCTTCAACAATCCCAACCTACCCCTCTGACATTATAAACATATGAAATGCTACCAAGGATTCTCCTCACCACCCTCCCTGCTAGGGCACCCACCAAGCTAGCCCTCCCAGGATGCAATTTTTTATCCTGAGTCACCCCCCTCCTCCTTGCTTCTGTCAAATTTTTTTCAGAGTGTGGTCTCTAAGGTGTAGGAGAAAAGCTCTTGATTAGAGATGTGGGGGAAATAAGTATAACAAAACTCTAGTTACTAGCAACCCTAAACTAGTAAGCCGCCCTCTGTATTTATTCGGAGGTAAGGACTTGGTGTATCTGAACCCACACTACCCAGCAATAGACGAAAGAATCTACTCTCAGAGGATTAGGTTTTTGAGAAGTTCACCACGCAAGGGATACCACTAAACTGGCAAAGAGTCCCCAGCCTCCGCTCCCCCCACGTATCAACAATTAGCCAGCTATCCATGAATAAAAATAGCTCAGGGAGAGCTCAAGAGTCCACTTACAAAACTTTAGCAACATAGTAGAATGAAAGACCTGAGCATATCCAAAAAAAAAGAGAGAAGACAGCTTCATTTGCCTGCATCATCCTATCCCCAGGCCAGCTCCACTCACCACCAAGAGGGAACCCACAGGTAGAAGGAATTCTCTGCAGTGAGAAAGGGAGCTGGGTGATCCATCAACCTCCCAAGCCTCTCAAGATACCACAGGAAGGACTTGCTTCAGTTTCACCACACCCAGACCCTGGCAAAGCTGAGATATATAGAGATGGCTGGGGACAAGGAAGAGGAGCATGAGCTAGCACGATCAGCCACACAGCAGGGTCACCTGGCTAACATTGCCCTGCTCTACGGACAACCCCAGCAACTTTTCATCACTAAAGAAACCAAAGGCTAGCAGAATAGTTCTCTCTTGTCTTTTTTTTTTTTTTTAAAGATTTTATTTATTTATTAGTTAGAGAGAGAGAGAGAGAGAGCAAGCACAGGCAGACAGAGAGGCAGGCAGAGGCAGAGGGAGAAGCAGGCTCCCGGCCGAGCAAGGAGCCCGATGTGGGACTCGATCCCAGGACGCTGGGATCATGACCTGAGCCGAAGGCAGCCGCTTAACCAACTGAGCCACCCAGGCGTCCCTCTCTCTTGTCTTTTTGATAAAAGGTATCAGAAGTGGGATTCTTGGATCACATGGTTGTTCTGTTTTTAATTTCTTGAGGAAACTCCATACTGTTTTCCATAGTGGCTGCACCAGTTTACATTCCCACCAACAGTGCACAAAGTTGCTAAGACAGCAGATCGTAAATATTTTCACAACAGCAACAACAATCTTAATTATGCAAGACAGATATGTTCACTAACCTTATTGTGGAAATCGTTTAATGATATACATATGTACCAAAGCATCATACTGTACACCTTAAATGCACACAATGTTATATGTCAATTATATCTCAATAAATCTCAGCATACTAAGTACCCTTTTAAATACGCATCCTATCATCATGAGTGTTGAGATTATGGAACTCGGTTGAAATTTCCAGTTTTGGTGGTGGAAGTTTTGGTCTTTCTTTCTATCTTCATTGGCAGTTCAGCAGGAAGTTAAAAGAGGTTGCACAAGGAACTGTTAGCCTGAGGCAATTTTAAGCTGAAAGTTGCTTTAATCCTTTTTAAAGAAGCCATTAATCTTCATTTATTATTTCTTCATTGTACTCTCTGGTCACTGTTAAAATTTGGAGGTGTTTAGTTTGGCTTCTAGCTTTCCTGGCTTTACTAATGCTCCTGTAAATTATCAAAGACATTCTCAATGTTTAGGCAGATCCATTTTTTTTTCCTCCTAGGAAAATACAAAGTAGAAAAGTATGTTCTGCTGCTCTCCTAACATGACTTGTTCAGCCATTCCACTTCTCAGTATCCTGGGGCAAGCTCAAATAGCTCTTCTCTCCCTGAGGTGGACAACTATGATTTCTAGCCCTTTCTTCACTTTGTACTGTTTTCCCAGGCCCAAAATCAGTCTGCTAGAGTTGAATTATTCTCATGGCAACAGGAGAAGCTGCTGAAAGGCAGCTGCTGTCACTCTCTCGATCCTATAATCTCATAATTTCTTCATGGCCTCCTGCACACCGGGGGTCACCGAACAGCCTTCCACACCTGCAGGTGTTATTCCTGCAACTCTTCCCCAGGGCCCTCAAAACCCGAGTTGGACCTTTTCTTGGCTTCCTGCTGCTAAAAGCCAAACAAAAGGAAGTGAGAGAACATCATTTATAAAAGCCTCTTTAGAGAGCGTCAGGATGGGAGTGAGTGTCTACAAGACATTTATCTCTGGAGGAAAACAATCTCTCAAAGCACATACCTTGGCCTCCAACATGGATAGGTTTATAGGTAAACATGGTTTAACTGTAACCTTTAGCCACCAGAGCTCCAGGCAGACTTTCATTTCCCATTCTTCAGTTGTGAGCACTGATTCCCGCTCTGTGGCCAGTACTTTCTCACGTGAGTGGGAAAGGCTGAGCCCACAGATATTTGAGTGCATTAACAGGGAGACTGAGAGCCCGAGAGTGCTACATGTGCTGTTGGCCCTCAGCCATGTCACATTCCTGCTAGCCCTCTCCACCTCACTCCCCATAATTCCTTCTTGGGCTCCCACATTCTGCTATTACCACAGGGAATAGAGAGGTGGATGGTTTAAAACCACGTGGCTCTGCATGACCTATCTTTCCCATTTAGTCAGAACAGTAGCAGTGATATCCACGACATTCCCATCCCTACAACCCAGGATCAAGAAAGCCGTGCAGTTACCAGAAACATCTTTACAATAGAGTTAGAGGAGTTTCAGATGTGTTCTTTGATTCCTACAGATGTGTTCTATTGCTCCCACTTATACACTAGAACATCATCATCATATCCAATTTCATAAGCATCCCCAGTGTTCAGTAGATCTTGAGAGGTAACCCCATCATTTTGTTGGTGGTGCTACTCATGGAGCCATGGCCTGGGTGAATTTCTCCAGAACTCATGTGTGATTTTTTTTTTTCTCCCCACTATCAACACCTCAACTTTCATACATCCTCTCTCACTGATGAGAGGAATAGAGAAGGCAAACCGTTCCAGGTTATTTTTCAAAATAAAAGAAAAAAATTTTTTCAGATATTTAAAACTGTGGTGGGTGTGATAATGACATAAACACATTTTAGTTTTAAAAATATCATTCCCATCCCTATAAAGAAAAAAAGGAACGAAAAATACAAAAGAATTGCACATATTCACTGCCACAAACACAAAAATTTGTCCTACCTTGGGGCACTTGGGTAGCTCAGTGGGTTAATCCTCTGCCTTCAGCTCAAGTCATGATCCCAGGGTCCTGGGATGGAGCCCCACATCGGGCTCTCTGCTTAGCGGGGAGCCTGCTTCCCCCTCTCTCTCTGCCTGCCTCTCTGCCTACTTGTGACCTCTCTCTCTCTGGGTCAAATAAATAAATAAAGTCTTTAAAAAAAATTAGTCCTACCTCATGCCAAAAAACTCCAAAAATATGTCAGTGCATACACGGATTCAAACTCAACAGAAAAGAAAGGATGCAAAGAACAAATTCTAAAGCTCAAAACCAGAGTGCATTACAATGAATTTAGTTATGAGAATAAAATATTCCTTGGTCTGGAACATCCTCCATCACCTGCAAAAATCCTTCCCACTTCAACTGTGCTTAAACAGTACCAACTCAGTAAAGTTCAATTTGTCATCCCCCTATTGTCCTCCAGGTGCAATTATATCACTCTTACCTGTGGGTTTTCATGCCTATTTTAGATAGCATATACCAGTTTGCTGTGTAAATATCTGATCCCTCAAATAAGTTATAAAGTTTTCATAACGAGTAAGTGGCATATAGTAGATATTTCATAAATGTCCAATGAATTGCTCGATGTATTAAATCAAAGAACACGGCCTTTTTTTAAAAAAGATTTTATTTATTTATTTGTGAGAGAGCACAAGCAGGGGGAACAGCAGAGGGAGAGGGAAAAGCAGGTTCCCCCTTGAGCAGGGAGCCTGATGTGGGACTCAATCCCAGGACCTGGGAAGAAGGCAGATGTTTAACCAACTAAGCCACCCAGGTGCCCCCAAAGAACACAGCCTTAACTAAAATAGAAAAAGTCTACTTGATCGCTCAACCCAAGCTAGAAGCCAAAGTAGTCAGAGACACAAAATTAAAAAGTATGTGGCTACCTTCCATAGCCAATATTTGACATGGAAAATAGCACTAATGCATTTTGCTTGGGAGACAACCCAGTATGGATGGCAGGGCCCTGACTACACAATTTGTGGGTCTCAGTTCAAAATGAAAATGCAGGGTACCTTGTACAAAAAGTGGGAGGAAAGTGCTATTAAAGTTACTAAGTTAATAAAGTCTTTTCCTTTCTTTTGGAGCCTTTTTCGCTATTCATCATAATGTTTTTTATTTGCGATTTAATATAATTCTAAGAAAAATTAAATTTTTAATAATTGGGATGAATTTTATATTGCACAATGCTAGTTTTAAATTCAAATAAAAGAGCACTTAATTCATAGGCAGAATCACCAAAATTACACGTGTTTTATAACTCATATATTCATATATATTTCATTTTTACCAAAAGAGCGTAAACAATGAACTGAACTAACTCAATTGTTAGTGAGGCAATGTACTTTTCGATATGTACAGATTCTACAACACTCTCTACCTTCAGCCTTCTGATGAATAATGAAGGACTAAAAAGAAAAAAAAAAACAACAACTGAGTTTTGCTCTTTCCTCTATCCTCCTGTGTCGCCATTTTCAGCATAAGTGGTTGGTAGCACGTAATACAAGTAAGAAAATATATAAGATTCCTTGGTTTTTCCTGTTTCTTACAATCTCATTACCTTCTTGACACATTTTGTTTTATTTAAGTAAGCTCCATGCCCTGAGTGGACTCAATGGGGGACTTGAACTCAAGACCCCAACACCAAGACCTGAGTTATACCAAGAGCTGGATGCTTAACTGACTGAGCCACCCAAGTTCAAATTCTAGATCAAATGAAAAGCACAGCCTCTCAAGATTGTCCATGGAGGGGCCACTGGAATTCTGTACTCACAGGGCACTGTGTACATTATAAATGAATGGGGCAGCAATGAATGGAAGATATATGTATAGCACATATCACACATGTCCCACTGTCCCACTGGGTTTCAATTACCAAATACAGGTTCAAAGATAAAATTATCAATAATTTTAAGACAGTAACACAAGAGTATCAAATGAAGTGTGGACCCTTCTGAACCACATACCCATGGACCTGACTGACTGGTTCATGTGCTACATAATATGAGCCCATAACCTGGAGGTAAAGTCCACTGAGGTTTCCACTACCAACTGACAGTTACCATGCCAAATTTTCACATGTCTATTAAAACAGACTTTCAACTTATCTCCTCATTTTCACTTTCAGGTGGAAATGTCATCATCCACTCACACTGGACTCCTGGAAGGTTGTCACAAAACCAAGGGGTGTTTTGGGCTATCCTAAGCATATTCCTAGTTCCAAAGTTCTCTATGCCTTTAACAGCCTGGCTTACTATGCAGAACATTCCCCAGCAGAGTACAGTGAGAAGAAAGCATGTCCCACGAAGCCCTTGCTGGGCTTCTGCCTGCCTAAGCCTGTTGAATTCTCATCATGAGTGGGAGATTGCAAGCCCTAAGATGTTAAGCACAATTTTGGTAGAAATCCGAAGGTTGAAACCTTCTCCATCACCGACAACAGGGCTTGCTCAGCCGATAATGGAACTACCACTGCTGCCTGAGAAAGATTACTGTTAGCATTTTGGAAAAGGCAGTAGAGTGACCTTTCTTTCTGAGAGCCAAAGACCCAAAGTGTCTGACAGCTTCACTGATGGATTTTTTTCTTCTTTTTTCTTTCCACACCTGGGATTCAAGAGGCATTAAAGCACTTTCAAGCCAAAGGAGCTATCCTCATCTCCATGGAGCTTTTCACATTGCGTTCTACCACTTAGCAATTAATTAGATTATGACTGATTATTATTTACTTTTCCTGTCACTTTATTCTACCAACAGAAGCTTACGCCATCCTCCCAAAGAGCATTTGTGTTTATTAATAGGATCCTCTTAACTTTTGGTGCATGTTAAATTTCAATGAAACATGATGAATAGGATGTAATACCAGCAAAAATGTCAGTTTAAAGTAAGAAAGGTAAAATAACTAAGAGATTATTTTTCCCTCCCTGCAAAAATTACCCCAGTATGGATGGCTGATTTTTTGCCAGTTTTATTGAGGCATAATTTATATATAGTAAAATTTGCTAATTTATAATATACAATTTGATGGGTTTTGACAACTGTGTATCACCACCACAGCATGATATAGAACATTTCTTCACTCTACCCACTATGCCACTTTGTAGTAAATACATCTGATTTCTGCCACTACAGCTCTGCCCTTTTAAGAAGGTCATATAAATATTTGGATTTGTACAGCATGTACTTCTTTATGACTGGCCTCTTTCACTTGACAAGATGCTTTTGAGCTTCATCGTGTTATACATCTTAGCTTTATTAATGAGTAGCATCAATTATATAGTTATACCCCAATTCACTTATCCATTTACCTCTTGATGGAAATTTAATGTATTCCTAATTTGAAATGGTTATGAAAAAAGTGACTATAAACATTTCTGTACTAGTTTTTTTTTTTTAATATTTACTTATTTGGGAGAGAAAGCATGCACAGGTGAGAAAGAGAGAGTGTGTGAGCATGCACGCACACAAATTAAGAAAGGAGGCAGAGGAAGAGGGAGGAGCAGACTCCCCACTGAGCAGGGAGGCCGATGCAGGGCTCCATCTCAGGACCTTCCGGATCAAAAACTGACCCAAAAGCAGACACTTAACCAACTGAACCAACCAGGTGCCCCTGTACTCATTTTTGAATGGATGTATGATTTTATTTCCTTTAGGCAAAACTTTAGGAGTAGAACTGCTGGGTCATATGGTAAGTGCATGTTTAAGCTTATAAGAAGCTGCTATACTATTTTCCAGTGGAGCTATTATATTTCTCATTCCCACCAGCTATGTATGAGGTTGTTAACATTTCCCCACCAACACTCCTCATTGTCAGTTTTTTGGATTAAAACCATTCTGGTGGGTATGCAGAGGCATCACCTTGTGGTATTTATTTGCATTTTCTTAATAATTCATGACATCAAGCATCCTTTTATAAGCTTATCGGTCTTCTGTGAAATGTCTGCACAAATTTTTGCCTCACTGTTTTTTCAGCAAACTATCCTTTTGTTGTGGAGTTGTAAGTTTACACACACACGCACACACACACAATCTGGATATATCATATAGTTTGCAAATATATTTATCTCATCCAGTGCCTTGACATAATGTTCCTATAAGAATCTTTTAAAGAGCAAAAGTTTCTATCTGTGATGAAGTTTAATTTGTCCATTTTTCTTTTATAGTTCCTAATTTTTATGTTCAATTTAAAAAAAGCTTTGCCAACACAAGGTCACAAATATTTTCTCTTTTAAAAAAAAAGGTTTTTAACTCTGGAAAACAGCATGGAGGCTCCTCAGAAAGTTGAAAATAGAGCTACCCTACGACCCAGCAACTGCACTACTGGGTATTTACCCTAAAGATACAAATGTAGTGAAGGGGCACATGCATCCAAATGTTTATAGCAGCAATGTCCTCAATAGCCAAGTTATGGAAAGAACCTAGATGTCCATCAACAGATGAATGGATAAAGAAGATATGGTATATATATATATACAATGGAATACTATGCAACCATCAAAAGAAATGAAATCTTGCCATTTGCGACAACGTGGATGAAACTAGAGGGTCTTATGCTTAGTGAAATAAGTTAATCGGAGAAAGACAACTATCACATGATCTCCCTGATATGAGGAAGTGGAGATGCAACGGGGGTGGGGGTTAAGGTGGTAGGAAAAGAAAAAATGAAACAAGATGGGATCGGGAGGGAGACAAACCAAAAGAGACTCTTAATGTCATAAAACAAACTGAGG
>ML100129.1:7776-34854 GCA_003697995.1 Taxidea taxus jeffersonii
TGTGTGTGTGTGTGTGTGTGTGTGTGTGTGTGTGTGTGTGTGTCATAAGATCCATGAGGGGGCAATGCTGCCTTTTTACCACTGTATCCCCAGAAAATAGAAGAGTAATTGTCATGTAGGCACTCAGTTATGAAGAAACCAGAGTCTCTATAAATGATGATATAAGGTAAGACTAGAGGTGATATGATCACAATGAGGAACAGCAAAAATGTTAAAGAATATGAAAGATAAATAGTATTAAAGTCAATAAAAAGCTGAAAGGAAATTGGAGGAATTTAAAAACTCAAAGAGGAGTTTTTAAATGAATGCAATGAAAAATGCATTCATTTTAAAATGTAGACATTTGGGGCCCCTGGGGGGCTCCATCAGTTGAGTGCCCAACTCTTGGTTTCGGTTCAGGTTGTGATCTCCAGGTCGTGAGATCAAGCCCTATGTTGGGGCTCTGAGCTCAGCTCAGAGTCTGCTTAAGATTCTTTCCATCTCCCTGCCCTTCCTGTTCTGCTCTTCGCCCTGGTTGCTGTCTCCCTTTCAAACAAATGCATAAAATCTTTTTTTCTTAAATCCTTAAAACAGTGGTTTAAAAACCAATAATAAAGTTAGCAAAATAAAAAAATAAATAAAATGTAGATATTTAAGAACTGCAGGGCTCTGAAGATGAAGATGGTGTCGTAAACGTTCTCCATTTCAAGTTAATATCTCGGATCACTTGAAGGGCGTGTAACTAGTCACTTCTTTTTGCTAGGTGACTAATACCTTGTGTCTGTGACACTTTACAGTTTAAAAATGCTTCCAGGTGAATTATGTCATTTGACCCTCCAGATGGCCTTGTTGAGTTTGTCAAGCAAGTAATCCCCAGCCATGCTTGTGGAAACAGGCTTCCATGGGTTGAGAGCCTTTCCTAAAAGACCTAGAAGCAGCTGTTAGAAGGCAAAAAGATGATTTTTCAACAAGCTCTTTTGACTCCAAAGTCTGGGACACTTCCATTCTACTTTGCAATTGCCAACACCCATTACAATGTTCTTTTAAGCAAGCATACTCGTCTAAGAGAATTTCATATAAGAGAAAAATAATTCCATCTCCATGAAAAATGTCATATATAGAACGTTTTGAGATTATCATCTCTGCTATAAACTATATCTGCCACAAGAGGGCTGAGGATGGGGCTCCATGCTTAGTTTTGTCCTTGTCAAGAAGAAGCTGCTTTCATAGCTCAAAATAAACCTTAAAGTTTTCATTTCAATTTAGAAATCTACCATTCTTGAGGTTCTAGAGCCCCAGTGAAGTCACTAATTATTTCATACAAGCTGATTTTTGAACCCTTTGGCTAACCTGCTTTGTCATGATTTGGTTCTTTCTCCTATGAACTGTGTTTATCTTCTGGTTCCATATTTCAAGCCAAACAGCTACAAATAATTGTTTGCATAATATTCAAGATCTACAGTCTTTTTTTTCTCCTTCCTTAGATGTAAACATATGAAAATGATTTTTTTTTAATCCTTTAGCATTTCTTTGCACGGAGACGGAAGCATCTGGGACGATTTTCTTAGGAGGGGACTGTGGCTGTACAGGAAATGGGAGGTTTCGTCAACCATTTTGAGGAGAAGCTACACTATCGCTTTACTATTTTACCTGAATTTACAATAAAAAGTGTTTTCATTCACTTTAAAGAGAAGAGCTGAAGAAAGCATTCTTGAACAGCAAACTGCTCCACAGAAATGAGTTTTGCATGTTTTCATTCAAAAAGCAACTTTTTTACAAAAAATTATATTCTCGGGGCACGTGGGTGGCTCAGTGGGTTAAAGCCTCTGCCTTCGGCTCAGGTCATGATCTCAGGGTCCTGGGATCGAGCCCCGCATCGGGCTCTCTGCTCAGCGGGGAGCCTGCTTCCCTTCCTCTATCTGCCTGCCTCTCTGTCTACTTGTAATCTCTGTCAAATAAATAAATAAAATCTTTTAAAAAATTATATTCTCCTTGTTAGTCCGAGGGTAGATGGTACAAACTAAACTCTCACCATGTGGGAGTGGCCAGTGATGTAGGGCTGATGGGACTAGATTCTGGCAAGCCTCTGAAACGACTTATTAAGGAACTTTGTTTCATAATGAACATCATTTTCAGATTTCCAGATTTAACCTAGGGCTGAGTCACAAACAACCCAGGTTTTCCTTTCTATGGCTGGGAAGGGCTACGCATCATTGGACTTGAGCCTTTGTTTTCGATCATTACCTGTTATGCACCCTGATGTTTCTGTCGGCGACTTTTCCAATAGCTGCAAAGAACAAGGAAATTCCAAGGAGCCAAAAGGATTCAATCAGCTCTGCTTCCCATTATAGCCAAAATTAGTCATGTCTCTAATTAGAGCCCTGGAGTAGAGGCTGAGAAACTTTTAGGAATAGAGTGGGATTATTATGGAAGACTGTTAGCTAAATACTGGATAGAATTCTAAAAATCAAAATGAGTGAGAGAGGAACCATGATTGCAAGTCTGAGAGAATATACACTAATGAACAGAAACAGAAAAAATACACACACACACACACACACACATTCATCTACATTATAGTGCTGTATAATTTTTCCAGGGGTTTCAAAACATTTTTCTCCTTTATGTTCTTTAAGATGCAGAAATGGCTGGGTATGTGCCTCTCCACTGAAAAAGGCAAACTATTATTCCTGGACACAAATTTTTACTCACATTCACTATGGTCATGTTTTAGAGCACTACAGTTTTGAAATACTGAAGTTACCCAAAGGAAAATCCAAATATTGAAAAGCTATGATATTTTTAAAGGAGAATAAGTTTAGTGTGCCCATTCAATAATATGGGCAGTAATAACCATACTTTATCAACTTTAGAATGCACGATTTTCCACATTTTTTATGATACCTGAAATTGGCATGTATCTTACCATAAATGGCATCTTACAATAAAAATAGGCAATATTTTTGCTCTTTCTCAGTGGAATGCACACTACTGGGAAAGAAATAATGGTGCATCTTAGAATCGATGACATATTCAATTTGATGAAATGTCTCCTTAGAAAGGAACCAAACATATTAGGAGTCAGAAGAGCTCCTGAAACAGCAGCTTGCACCCAGTAGAAAGTACACCTCTGCAGACGATGTTTGTGGGCAATTGAATAGCTTCTAATTGGATGTTTCAATCTGCAACTTCCTAACACCATATAGTGATAATACACTTGGTTGCACCAAATCAAACTCAAACATTGTGGCTGTACCTGCCGGTGGTAAAGCAGGGTTTTCCAGTAGCTCCTGTTCTTCTGTGGCCCGTGGAAATATGCTTAGGGTAGTTGACACAGACACAAAGGAGTAAAGGGGGAAATTTGCCACATTCCATCATCTAAGCCTCAGCTACCTATTTCATGTACCTTTGGCCGTGTCATATCACCTAACTCAAGACAACGAGGATGAAAGATGTTATCTGAGTCACAGTTTCTCAACTCCAACACTACTGACATTTTGGACTAGATGATTCTTTGTTGGGGGTGTAGGGATAGTCTGGTGCATTATAGGATGCTGCTCCAGCTTTCCACCTGCTAGATGCCAGTAGCATCCTCCCCACCACCTCCCAGTTTTGACACCAAAAAGGTCTACAAGCATGGCCAAATATCCCCCGAGGGCCAAAACCACCATGGTGGAGAACCACTGCTCTAGGTCTTTTCCCATGCTGTAGTATTTCCAAAGAGTAGATGAGGGATACAGATAAAGAAATGCAAAAAACAACTGAGTTCATAAAACCTCCCCTTGCAAATGAGAGAAATGATCTAGAACTTCAAAGCTATCTTCAAGTTTTGGGGTTATCAAAATTCTAGTAGACTCAAGATTAGGAAAAAAAACATATATATATATATATATATATATATGGCTACAACATATAGCATTTGAAAAAATACACATTTATTCTCAATTGGTAAAACTATGAAAAATATATTGATACATTCGTGGTCAAAGAGGAGTCTGAAAACGTAAAGTGACTGATCTGTTGGGCTGATGGAATTGTGGGTGTCTTTAATTATTGTTATTTATGCCATGAGCAATTAAATATGTCCTGCTTTTAGTTGTTTGATAATCACAAATAAAGATCCATGTGAAAGGGTCAGGATGATTAAATATCTAGCATTTTCTAGGTGATTACTAAATACCAGGCACATATGCTTTATATGTATCGACCCATTAAATTTTTACAACAATCCTGAGAGTTAGCCATCATTTCCAAGAAGAAATTTTGACTTGTCCAAGATTACACCGTTTGTAAATTGCAGAGTCCAGAACCAGAACCAGCCAACCACTAGACTATCTGCCTTCTTACCAAATCACTTCCAACCTCCACACTCCACCAACCATGTTCCCCTGACTGCCAATTCTTCCCTCTTTGAATATTACATCCCAGCTGGGCTGGTCTACTCACAGGTGTGAACCACATACCTTGCCTTTCTCTTTCCAGGCCTTTGCTCACACTGCTTTCCCCCCTGGAAAATTGACTTCCGTCTATTTGTTTGTTTGTTTGTTTGTTTGTTTTTAAAACTGTATCCTTCCTCTGATGCTTAGTTTTAGGTCCATTTTCCCCATGGAATTATCCGAGATTATTCTAGCCACGGTGATCTCTCTGTTCTCTGCATACTTTTTAGTTCTGCCTAATTAGACACTTGTTATATAAGATTTCACTTTCAAATTCCTGATGACAATAGCTAATAGTTCTATACCCTTTAGTAAAGAGTTGTATGTACATGACCTCGTTTTGTCCTGACCACAAACCTGGTTTTTGTTACAGTCATTTCGCAGATTAAGGTGTCTAATGGCCAGAATTAACTGGATTGCTCAAGGATCCACTCGATAAGGGGCAGACCAGATTTGAAGCCTCTTAACTCCATACCTCGTGTTTTTTCTTAAAAAGCAGGACATGTGGGTGGCTCAGTCGGTTGAGCGTCCGACTCTTGAGTTAGGTTCAGGTCAGGGTCTCGGGCTGTGGGATTAAGCCCAGAGTCAGGCTCTGTGCTCAGCATGGAGTCTGATTATCCGTCTCGTTCTGCCCCTCCCCCAGCTCTCTCTCTCTAATATAAATAAATAAAATCTTTTTTAAAAAGGGGTTTGTAGCCCAGGTATATATAAACACGTAAAAGCCAGTCTCACCAACTAAACTGCATATTCATGTTTTAAACCCTTCTACTTCCCTCACTCCTACCCTAGTACCTAGTAAGCACACAGTAAGTACTTAGTAAGCACTTAGTAAATAGAATAATCGTTTACCAGTTGGATGATTTTTGTTTCCTGAACCTCAGAGCATAAAACAACAATGATAGTAATAACTAATGGACACTGATCTCTATCTGTATACCCGTCACTGTGCTCAGCACCATATAGGGACTGCAAATGAAGAAACTGAGTATTAGTGAGATTGAAAAACTCATAAAGAGTCTCATCAGTTGAAACGGCAGTCAATCTGCACTCAGATTTCTGCTTAAACTTGGCTGTTCCTCTTCAGACGCTTCTGCAGCTATTTTTCCTCATTTAGCCGAAAAAAAAAGAATCCTATGGGACATTACTATTTTATCTGCATTTTAGGGAGAACAAAATGAGTTAAGAGAGATTAAGTAAGAAGTAGAAGTTTGAAGCAGATTTCAATGCAGCAGGCCAACTCCTGACTTTTAATAGCCCCTCACAATAGAAAGCAGATAAACATCTCTAAGACTCATGTTTATACTGGTGTATATATACATATATACATATACATATACATATACATATACATATACATATACATATATATATAATACATACATAGGGGTGCCTAAGCGACTCAGTTCGTTAAGCATCTGACTCTTGGTTTCAGTTCAGGTCATGATCTCGGGGTCTGCGATGGAGCCTGGTGTTGGTTCGATGCTCAGCGGGGAGTCTGCTTGAGATTCTCCCTTTCTCCCACTTCTTCCCCCTCTGCTCATACTCTCTCTCTAAAGTAAATAAATAAAATCTTAAAAATGTATATAGATAATATGCATTCGCATGTATATATATATTTTTTTCTGTTTGTATTCAACTTTTCAAAGCAGATCTAATTTCTAGACTATTGAATTTTCTTTTTTTTTTTAAGATTTTATTTATTTATTTGACATACAGAGTTCACAAGTAGGCAGAGAGAGAGGAGGAAGCAGGCTCCCTGCTGAGCAGAGAGCCCGATGCGGGGCTCTATCCCAGGACCCTGAGATCATGACCTGAGCCGAAGGCAGAGGCTTTAACCTACCGAGCCACCCAGGTGCCCCTAGACTATCGAATTTTCCAATGTCATGATGTCAATAGCCCTTTAGAAGTTCCCAAGCAGAGGAGATCGCCGGAGGGACAAATGTCAGATTCTTTGTTCTTGGTTGAAGACTCCAGAGCTGACTCAGAACATGATCGTCCTAATATTCCCCTAGCCAGGGTGGAGGTTGATCCGTGGAGACCTGCTGCAGTGTGGAATGAAGTTCATTTCCTAGAACCAGTCTACCCATCCCAGCAACACACGTGACTTGGAAAATGCGGGTGCCTTCATCAGGCAAGTATTGTTGGTAATCCCCAGTTGTCTGAGAGCTATTTGGCACACTCTCAGGTAGCTGACATGCAAACAATAAGTAATCTGGTTTTCAGTAAGGTAATTACTGAGCAGACCTGCACAGTCTCCAGACCGAAGCGGCGCATTACAACACACTGAACGGCACACCTGAGTAAGCTTACAGTCACAAAAACACTCTTCTCTTTAATCACAAGAATATGTCAAAATTGTGGCTTTATTTGCGTACGGGCCGAAACCACCTCTCTGAACCACCTACCTCATAGGGACCTCCTCGCTCTTTCTTCCTTAGGGTATTGTGGGTCTCAAAAGTGGTTTTTACCTAGCAGCTGAGTTCAGGGATGTATGTACCCATGAGAGTGTGACCCAGATTTGCTGCCCCCCACCAGGGACCACTCTGCCCAAGGAGACCCAAGGCTGGGAGTCTGTGGCTTCATCACCAAAGGCTCCTGTCTCCAGAAATTGGGCTGAAATTTCATACCAGTCTATCCATCCCGGAACATCCTTTCAGCCTTTGTATGTAGAAATAATACAGAACTACCTACAAGTATAGTTATTTTCAGAGGCTGGTGGAGAATAATGGTATTTTTTCAGCAGTGATCATAAACACCTTGACAATGGAGAATTTGACTAGTCAGTAATCATACCTGAGGAATTTTTAGAACCTTTTGCCGAAGTTAGTCAACTTAGAAATGGTAAATAATTTATAGAACCAGCTTGCCAATATGGGGAAGTTTATTATACACATATGTGAGTTTACAGAGAATAAACTTTAGTGTGATTCTGTAGTGTAAGAGTCAGGTCCAAATTCAGGGGATTGATTTTTCTTAAAAGCAAGTCTATTTCTTTTAGATAGTTTTTGTGAATTAGCTTAATCTCCCCATGCCTCAGTGTCCTTCCACTTATTAATTAACAACATATTTTTTATCTTGTATGTGGAAGACTGTGGCCTAGGCTCAGCAGATAAGATATCCAAAGAAATGGACAAAAACCAAAAAAAAATCTGCTTCAGAGAGCTTACATTCAAGTGGAAAAAAGTGCACAATGAACAAATACATAGAGTGTGTCAAATAGCGACAAATTCTATGAAAATAAAACAGGAAAGAAAACTGAAAATCCCAGTGTAGAAAGGCATGAAAAGGCTTACAGTTTTCAAGGGGGCTGTCTATGATCTCTCTTAAGAAGGTGACATTTGAGCAAAGTTCTGAAGGAGTGAGGAAGTAAGCAAAGTGGATATCCGGGGAAGAACATTCCAGAAGGATGCAGAGAAAAAAAGAAACGCAAAGGTCCTGAAGCACAAAGATGCCTGGTACATGCCAGGAGTGGCAAGGTGGCTGACCAATGTAGCTGGAGCAGAGTGAGCAAAGGGGAGGTAACAGAAGGCCAGATTTTGTGAGGCCTTTTAAGTCATTATAGGGATGTGGAGTTAAAGCACTAGACTTTGAGCATCAGAGTTTAGAACATTTGTTTTCAGCAGCATACATGATCCAAACTTGCATTTTTTTAAATTTTTAAATGTCCGGGGAGTAAAGAAGGGGGGAGAGGGAGAGAGAGAATCTTAGCAGGCTCCACACTCAGCATGGAGCCCCACAGGGGGCTTAAATCTTGCAACCCTGAGATTATGATCTGAGCTGAAATCAAAAGTCAGACGCTTAATTGACTGAGCCACCCAGGCGCCCCGATCTGACTTGCATTTTAAAAGGTTTATTATAGCTTCTGTGTGGGGATTAGACTACAGAGGAGCACAAAGTCACCTGTTTACTCATCCAAGGACATCAAATAGCTCCATTGCAATAATCCAAGCATAAGACAACTACGACTTTCATTAAAATAAGACCAGTGGGGGCGCCTGGGTGGCTCAGATGGTTAAAGCCGCTGCCTTCAGCTCGGGTCATGATCCCAGGGTCGTGGGATCGAGCCCCGCATGGGCCTCTCTGCTCTGCGGACAGCCTGCTTCCTCCTCTCTCTCTCTGCCTCTCTGCCTACTTGTGATCTCTGTCTATCAAATAAATAAATAAAATCTTTAAAAAAAAAAATAAGACCAGTGAGTGTTGCTGGATTCTAGCTGTATTTTTGAAGTAGAGTCAAGAGAATTTCAATGGAATGAGTGTGGAATATAAGAGGAACCAAAGATGAGTCCAAAGTTTCGGCATAAGGAACTAGAACATACTTGCCCTTTGCTGAGGTGAGGAGTAGAGTGTAAGAAGCAAGATTCCTAGGCACTGTGGAAATTAGAAGTTCAGAAATTGAATATAAATTAGACATTCCAGTGAGCATGATTAGTAAGTAGTTGGTTATAAGGATCTGGAATGCAGGATACAGCTCTGCACTAGAAAGGTCACTTGGAATCATCAGCGTAGAGATGGCGTTTTAAACCCTGAGACCGGGTGAGATCGACTTGGGATAAGCCTCCAAAATTCAGTGGTCTAAGCAGTGATGAAGAAGCAGAGAAAGAAACCGAAGAAGAAGAGATTCCCAGGACATGGTACCTCTCTGAGAGCTGATGACCACGTGCCTGGAAATTGGGAGCAAGCAACTCTGCCAAAGTGGCTGAGGGTCTCATGAGTTGAGGACTTGGAATTGACCCTAGAGCAGCACCACTGGGGTCATGGATGACCTTGATAAGAGCCTTTTATTCTCTCTCTTTTTTTAAAGATTTATTTATTTATTTATTTATTTATTTGAGAGATAGAGACACAGACAGAGAGAGAGTGTGTGTGTGTCTGATCAGGGGGAGGGGCAGAGGAAGAGGGAGAAAGAGAATCCTCAAGCAGACTCCCTCCCAGCTGAGTATGAAGACCAACAAAGTGGCACTCTATCCCAGGACCCTGAGATCATGACAAGCTGAAATCAAGAGTCAGACACTCAGCCTACTGAACCATCCAGGTGCCCCAAGAGTCTTCAGCAGATAATAAGAAAAGAGGAATTAAATGGATACAGACAGTTCTTTTGAGAAGTTTTGCTAAATGGGGAGCAAAGAAAGGGACAGTAGCTGGAGAGGGGTGTGGAGTCAAGAGAAACTTCTTAAAAACCAACTTCATTGAGGTGTGATATACATGCAATAAAATTCACCAATTTCAAGTATACAGTTCAGTGAATTCTGACAAATGTATATAACTAAGCAATCACCACCATAGCCAAGATGTATAATATTTTGTGCCCCTTCCCACACAGCAATCTCTTGCCCACAGACCTAGGCAACCACTTATCTGTTTTCTAGCACTACAAATGAAATTCATCTCTTTAGAGTTTCACATAAATGGAGTCATATGGTATGTCATCTTCTGTGTCTAGCTGATTTTGCTTAGCATAATGTTTCTGAGAATTATCCATGTCAGTGCATATGAACCAGTATTTACTTCCTTTCTATTGTTGGCTGGCATCCCATAGTACCGGTATACCACAGTTTGTTTATTCATTCACCTACTAATGGACACTTCAAGTGTTCCCAGTTCCATATTTTATGAACAACTCTGCTATAAACATTCATGTCAGTTTTTTGTGGATATTTGTTTTCATTCAATAGAGAATTGTTTGATTTTTCTTAAGATCAAAGTTTAGAAATCACAATTTTAGTTATGGTGGTGATAAATTTTGAACTTGTCATAAAATCTTGGTACTGGGATGATATAGTTCCTCAGTAAATAAATATCATTCATCTATAGTCATTTATTCAGTATTCCACTCGAGTATCTCATGAAGATATTGTCCTTGCCTTCAAATGACACATAATCTAGTGAATTAAATAAAAATAAAGAGAAATTGAATGAGGACACACTCCTTTACAGAATAGGCACTAAACTCAAGAGACTTACTGTCCAAAGAGATGAAACCAGCCACAAGTATAAGCTGGCTCAAAAAATGTTTGTAGGTAATGATATAATGAGTTAGCTCATGTGAAAGAACGAATGTGTCAATGTTAAAGGAAAGTCAGGTATGCGTATTATACATTCCTGGCTCTGAAGACTATCATCATCTCCTTCATCATCTGCACACACCATGCTCCCCTACAAAGGCACTTTGAGTACATTATTAGCAACAGGCAGCCTTCCCATGAGTTTGGTGACCAACCACAAGTGTATAAAGAAGCTTAGCCTGTATCATTTCTGGTTCTGCCTGATTCACTGTTTGCATGATTTCTGATAACTTTCCTAACTTTCTATACTTTTCTTTAAAAAAAGAAGATTTTATTTATTTACTTGAGAAAGAGAGAGTATGAGCAGGGTGGAGGGACAGGGGGAGAGGGAGAAGCAGACTCCCCGCTGAGCAGAAAGCCTGATGTGGGGCCCAATCTCGGGACCCTGGGATCATGACCTGAGCCAAAGGCAGACACTTAACCGACTGAGCCACCCAGGCACCCTATACTTTTCTATATTCCCCTTCTCTTCTTTTGAATTGTAAATACAAACATCTGAATAGGATTAATACAATGTTATGGAATTAACTCTATTTCCTGACTGACAGCAAAATATTAGCATGAGAACATGAGTTTCTCTGTGTTCCCAAATATTTTGCTCTCAAAACTACACATATTAAACCCATTTCTTCCAACCTGCTAAGAGTGGATGGACCAGAGTATGCTGACACCTAAGAACTACTCTGGCACCTCCAACTAGACTTAGGTATCATTAGGGGCTGATGGTGTCTCCTGTTGGACCTAAAAGATATAGCAGAACACTGACCTCAGACACAGTCGCTCTAAGGTCATGATAAACTGAGATAGAACAAGAGCACTTCATAATTTTACTTAAGTACAGGTAAAAATAGGGTCATTGTGCGATCTACAAAATACCAAGCATTCCAGTCCCTCCTGTCTACTATGATCAACTGCTGTTTCTTTATCAATTGTGGTTTTATCCTTGCTCTAGATTCTCCTCCCTATGAATAAGACTATATTATTAACCATAGACTTGTCCCCGCTTTCTGAAAAAAAACACTCTAGAACTAACCCCTGCTTCTTTAGACCCTCCCCTAAAGTCACCCACCTAAAGTCCAGATTCTATAAAATGTCATTTCTAACACCTTCTCACCAAGACCTCCCAAAGAGCCTCACAGTCTACATTTTTCTCCTTGTAATGAGTAATCTACTCAACTTGCTTGACTCCAGGTGTGCCTCTGATGGTCTTTGCCTAGAGCACATAGACCCCACGTTTGCCCCAGAATTTTCAGTACAGGAAAAGGGAAGCAAGGCTTGAGATGTTACAGCTCTTAGAAGTTTTAACACTTGACAAAATTACTCTGGTTTAAAAACCCTCCTGGGTGCCTGGGTGGTCAGCTGAGCATCTGCTTTCAGCTCAGGTTTTAATCCTGGATCTGGCTCCCTGCTCCGGCACCTTGCTCAGCACAGAGCCTGCTTCTCCCTCTGTCCCTCCTCCCCCTTCTTGGGTTCTCACTCTCAAATGAATAAATAAAAATCTTAGGTGGTCGGGGGGGAACCTTCCTGAGACAGAGAAGTGATTCCCTATTAGCAGAACTTAATATGCCAATAAGCAGTAGAGAGGAGGAAGAAATAGCAGGATTGGGGATATCAACCAGAGTTCCCCCTTAGATTCCTCCCTCATACCCCCTGCCTTCCCAGTCCTGGCCTTCCCAGTTACAGACATCAAGACAGGGATTAACACCCATGTATGGAGTCTGGAATTCCTCTCGCCATTGCAGGCCTGATGAGCCCCACGCACCAGGCTGCAGCTCTCAGTTTCCTGCTTAGTATTCCAGTCCACTGCCGGGTCTGGACTTTTGCCTAGAACCGTCATAGCCCATTGGGCAGGGATCCAATACCTTGTGGAATCCTTGCCCTCATCCCTCCCCTGGAAGTTGTAGTTTGTTCTGTCTATTCCCAGTTGCTGGCAAGGGCGCCATTCCAAATGGGCTTATTCTCAGGAGCCATGACGTGGCTGCCCTTTCTGACACTGCAAATTGTCCCATTGGCTCTGGAGAGGGCCCTTCAGCTGAGGAAGTTCCCCAGTCCTGTTCCCATCTGGTCCTGGGTTTCTCCAACACTTCCTCTTGGCCAGTGCCAACATCCCTCACAGCTGAGCCCACCCAAGTTATAACGGCCCCAGCTCACCAGACACAGTGTATTCATGTGCAACTGGACACCTTCCTTGGCCATCACCCAAAAGAGAAAGTTGCTACAAGAGTGGCCTGCTGAGTCTTCAGGACTTCCAGACGTAATCTCGGGCTCAGCGAAGCAACAGGAAACAGGAGAGGTCGCCTCCTATCACATCAAGATGTATATAGCAAAAAGAAGAGTCCTTATTCTCTGTGCCTAAATCCCTTCCGGGGGGGCAAATGAACCCAACTTCTAAAACCCTGAGACTTAAATACACATGAGAACTTGATTCATACTAGAGTATTGAGTATTGACCAGATGTATAACAACCTCATGGTAAGTACTCAATAAATATTCTTTCAATTAATGAATAGGTCTGACAGATGGGAATATTGAGGCCAGGCTCTGTTCCCATCGCTCAGGATCACTCAGTGAGGGAACATAGAGCTGGAACAGAGCCAGATTCTCTTAGCTCTAATCCAGGATTCTTTCTACTAGAGCAATATCCTTATTAAATAAATATTGGTTAATTCATAATAGCATAAACTTTTACTTTCATTTTTAAAATTTATTTATTAGAGAGAGCACAAGCATGAGTGGGGGGAGGGCAGAGGGAAAAGGAGAAGCAGACCTCCTGCTGAGCAGGGAGCCGGCCCTATGAGGCCCAATCCCAGGACCCTGAGATCATGACCTGAGCCACCCAGGTACCCCTGGACTTTTATTTTTTAACTGGCTTTGTATCGCTAGGATTATTGAAGATTAACCAGTTTTGTGGAAACCTGATACTGGCTACTTAAGCACTTGGTCAAGAAATATGCCATATGTGTACCCCAATACTGTGACAAAATTGGGATAGGAAGCCATGCATTACCAACCATTTGCAAACATTTTAATCATGCAACAGAATATCTAAATATTAAATACTATTGCTAAAACCTGTAGCTTTTCCATGTCCTTGAACCACAGAGTAGAAAAGGGACATAGGGAGAAGATGCACCAGGGGTGGAAAAAGGGGAAAGGGGTACAGAAAAGACATGGGAAGCCAAAGAAATGCTTTTGCAAACTTCCTGCAATTAACCCTACCCCACCCCATCACTTTAGCCAAAGGAAGCTCACAAGGAAGGTACAGGTTACATCACTGTTCTTCCTGAAATCTCCAAGGGCTGTTGGAAAGAACATAACTCCTATTAAAATGCAAACACCAGCTGTGTTGGACCTAACATTCATTTACACTTTAATTAGGAGAAATCCCTTTAATCAGATGATTTGATTGCCTTGCTGCTCAGTGTGGTCCACAAAAGACCAGCAGCATAGGCATCACCTGCAAGTTTATGAGAAATGCTCTAGACCCTTGAAGTAGAATATGCAGTTTGCCAGATCCCTGGGTGATTCTCATGCCAAGTGACGTCCCAGGGGCTCTGCTCTCAGCAGTCCTAAAAGAGACCAACTTGACAGAGTTGGGTTCCTAGGCATTTTCAAATACATGGGTGACAGGCACTGTAGAAGATGGGAGATGGCACCAAAGACAAATTCACCTTCCTAGCATGTGCCTAAGGACTCGGTGGCCTGCGAATACCTGCCTCCACCAGAAATCACCTGAGGGTACAATGGATTGCTAAGGCTTTCAAGATTCATCTGACTGTGTTGAAATATGGACCATGTAGCAACATATGTACAAGAATGAACATAACTCAAACCCTTGTGATTGGCAGTTAGCCATTGCATTGGGCAAGAGGAATTACACAACTCTCCAAGGCACCTCAATTACAGCCCAGGTACACCCAAGTATAAGGAGAAACTGGTTCTCTTGTACTTGTGAGTATATGTCAGAAGCTCTGATTAGTGTGTGAGACCCTCCAAACTACGTAAAATGCAGAGTCGTGCCGTTAATTGGAGAATGAGGATCAAGAGATGCTACTCCAATGGCATAAATGATTTGTTTTTGCTTAATCCAGTGAAATCAGATTGCCTAAAAAGTATCTGTTTCAACATAATCACCTATGTTTAAAATTCAAATAAAAACAAGAAAAGTATTGTAGCCTCTACAATCTCTCTCTCTCACCCTCCCTCCTCTGTCTTTCTAATCCATCTGCTTGGAATCGTGACTGCAAAATGTCTGAAAGCTTTAATCCTGTTTTCTCTGGAATGAAGTCTAAACCTCAAGGGCTAACGAAAGTAACCTCTTTGGCCAGTAGGGGGCACTGAAGGGCAGCAGGACAGGAAAAACTGTTGGCAACAGCCTTTTCCTTGGGGCAGAGGTAAAGCAAGCCAAATCGCTATTAAAGATCAAGAGATCCCATTGCTGGGCCCGATAGGGAAGCAGATTGCCTTAATTAATGAGGGAGCAGCTTGGAAGGAGCAGGAATCACCTAGGGTTCCAGAAGAGGGAAGTTTCAGGAAGCAATTAAGAGGCCAAAAGGGAAACCAGGTCTGATTGCACTCTGGAACTAGCCCATTCTTGAAGTCCCTAGGCCTGCCTCTCGCCTGGCCTCCTGGAACCCATTCAAACAGAGCTAGAACACATTTCATTTGAAAGAACGGCTCAGCATGTGGCCATTGTCTCCCTCACTTTCTCCCAGAGGAAGCCCCTTGCTTCTCCCAGAGGAGTGCAATAAAGGTTGAGACCCTAACTTGCCAACTACCTCACAATAAGGATCACTGATGGGATCTGGGGGAGAGACAGAGAATGCTTAAAAGCTTGATGACTGTAATGTATTCATTATTAACCTACCCCCTCCATTGTAGGACAGTGCTCTTTACCTTTAGGATTAAATCCAGCCCAGCCCTATGGATAGGTTCCAGGGAATTACCTTTGTAAAGATGCCCTGAGGCTAGGTATTTACATTTGAATTCATTTTCCAAATATTGTGTAAAAATAAACTCCCCTAGCCTTTAAAGCCCACCACACCCCCAACAAGTGTGTCTGTGACTACAGGGTCCAACTTGCTCAATTTTAAATATTCAGTCCACTGTACCATTAATATGCCCACACTTGGCAGATAATTGTGAGGTTGGTAGGAAAATCTGGTCCCCATCAACATGCTCCTTCTAGAAATAACCAACACCTTGAGAGTAGTATACACACGATCTCTCATTTGTACATGAAGCCAGAAAAGAAACTTGAAATGTGAAGACATGCTTTTAGAAGGGCACTCATTTGGGCGCCTGGGTGGCTCAGTGGGTTAAAGCCTCTGCATTCGGCTCAGGTCATGGTCTCAGGGTCCTGGGATCGAGCCCCACATCGTGCTCTCTGCTCAGCAGGGAGCCTGCTTCCTCCTCTTTCTGCCTGCCTCTCTGCCTACTTGTGATCTCTGTCTGTCAAATAAATTTAAAAAAAAAATCTTTAGAAGGGCACTCATTAAGATCTTATGAACTCCTAATTAACCAAGGAAAAGCTACCCATACTCAGTTGTTACTCCTATGTTCTCCTTTAAACATTTCTAACCATCTTTATGTTTTCTTGTTTCTTAGGCTTTTTGATCCAAAGTCTTTGTACTAAAACCATCAACAACAGAATTCCAAACCAAATTTGTAACACATTTTACAAATTACCTAGTTAATACATGCTTTATTAGACTCATAAGCAGTAAGAATCACAAGTACAATTTCTTTTTTTAATTTTTTTTGAAGATTTTATTTATTTATTTGACAGAGAAAGAGAGCACAAGCAGGGAGAGCAGTGGCAGAAGGAGAGAAAGAAGCAGGCCCTCTGCTCAGCAGGGAGAGGGGTTCTCAATCTCGGGCCCCCAGGTGCCCCACAACTTTCTGTCCTGTGGCAGAAACTCTCCTGGGTGCATTTTATGGCCTATGGCTAATACTTCAACCACTGCCCGGTTTGGCACGCTATCTACATTACAGATGAAGGCAAGATTCCATAACAAGGTGGGCAGAGCTGTTTCCCTCATGGGACCCTCTGCCCCCCTGGTTAATTCCATGAGTTAATAATAGATAGTGCCATATCCACCGTAGAGTTATTGCATACCTAGAAAGCCTTCTTTCTAGATGTTCATAAACATATTTAGTCCTCACAAAAGTGTTTGAGACCACTCTAATTTTCCCATGATTGTGGGAAAGTCAGAACACAGCCACACTGCTCACAAGGGGGCAAAGCCGAGAATCTAACCCGGATCTCCTGATGCCAGTCTCAATGCCTAAACTAAAGTTCAGTTGCACCTCAAACAAACAAGAAAACAGAAGGTCATATTCACTGGTGCAATGTGGCAGAAGAGCAGTCTACCGGCAACATTGGAGGTGTCCAAAGATTCTTCACTTTCAAAGGCATGCTGGGACTTTTCCCAGAAAGCATTGCAAGCGCCCTGAAACTGTCACAGACACACAACCAACAAGAACTCGATCAAGTCCTCTGCTGTGTCTCAGTCACTCTGTGAATTTACGTGCCTTGGATATTTATCCTTTGACTCTCGTTTCTCCATCAGCTAAATGGGCATACCTAGCCGTTCCTCACCCTCACCTTTGGAGATGAAGCTCCATGAGAACAAGGACTTTATCTTTCTTGCTCCCTCTTAGTCAAATGTCCAAAACATGGTATACATTTAAAATACTTTTGTAGGGGCACCTGGGTGGTTCAGTGGGTTAAAGCCTCTGCCTTCGGCTCAGGTCGTGGTCTCAGGGTCCTGGGATCGAGCCCCACGTAGAGCTCTCTGCTCAGCGGGGAGCCTGCTTCCTCCTCTCTCTCTGCCTGCCTCTCTGCCTACTTGTGATCTCCGTCTGTCAAATAAATAAATAAAATCTTTTAAAAAATAAAAAATAAAATAAAATACTTTTGTATAAAAATCCATGATCCATAGTTTGCTGTAAAGACCACATAAGCTCATATGTGGAAATGCACTCCGTTTACTCTTTCTTCTTCCCAATCTGGTATGGGATAGACTCTGGGATTCTGTTAGCTTGGCCTTCTAAAGGAGTTCTATTTACACATATAGCTATAGATTCTCCTTCAACTTTTGAATCTTATCATTTTTCTTTTTTTACAGTTCTTTCCAGATTTTTTCTTTTTTTTTAATTTAGATTCAGTTAGCCAGCATATAATACATCATTAGTTTTTGATGTAGTGTTCATTCATTCATTAGTTGTGTCTAACAGCTCATGCTCATGACATCACGCGCCCTCCTTAAAGCCCATCACCCAGTTACTCCAACCCCCCACCCGCTCCCCTTCAGCAACCCTCAGTTTGTTTCTGGAGTGGTTAAAGAGTTTCATCTTTTAAGTACATTTTGAGAACCCCCAAAGCTTGTGGATTTTGTAGATTCAGTGAGTGAAAACCAATTCCACAAATATTTTACTTTGTCTTCCAATCTTTGACCCTATAACTTTGAATCAGGAGCCAACTATCTAAAGTTCTGGAAGTGGAGATACTATTACCCTCTTCAGGGTTATGACAAGTATGAAATTTGAAATATTTGACATTTTTTTAAAATATTTGAAATTTTTTCAAATTGAAAAACTTCAATTTGAAAAGTTTTTTTCAAATATTTCAAATATTTGAAATATTTGAAATTTGAAGTATTATTTGAAATATTTACTTCCTAAATAATTACTTGTCAAGTTATGCATCTTGTTAATCAAAACTGCTGGAGGGGCACCTGGCGGGCTCAGTCAGAAGAGCGTGTGACTCTGATCTCGGGGTCACAAGTTCAAGCCTCACATTGGGTGTAGAGACTACTAAAAAAATTTTTTAAATAAACTTACAAAAAAATAGCTAGTAGTTTAGGTGATCAACTCAAGTCATTTTTCTTTGCTTTTGACTAGCAGTTTCTAAACTTGATGACCCCATGATGCAACACAGAGCACTAACACCCCCTGAGAATGTCTTCAGTGTTACCTACACTAACTCATTGAAAGCTCACACCTATCCTATGAGATTGGTGGCATAGGCAGGTAAAAACCAAGGCACAGAGAGGCTAACTAAAAGACCCAATGGACTGGGAGTTGAACCCAGGTAGCTGAACCTGAGGACTGGGCTCTTACCTACTCAATTATGTGTGTTTCAACTTCATGATTTAGCCATCCCTTCAGATCAGAGGTCTTTGCCTTTCTGTACCACGGACCCCTCTGGCCGTCTAGTAAAGTTATGGGTCCCCTCTCAGAGTAAATGTTTGTAAATTTGTAAATTAGTAAAAGTTTGTAAATGTCTTAAATAAAATAAAATACATAGGAGTACAAAGAAAATAAATGATTTTGAAAGCAGTGAGTTAAATGCTTTTAAAACTAAATTTATGACACGATAATATATTTGCTTCTTTCTTACCCATTAAAGAGCAGTATCAGGTGTCAGGCCTAACAACTACTCTCC
The DNA here is from genome assembly GCA_003697995.1 of Taxidea taxus jeffersonii. Taxonomy (NCBI): domain Eukaryota; kingdom Metazoa; phylum Chordata; class Mammalia; order Carnivora; family Mustelidae; genus Taxidea; species Taxidea taxus. The sequence goes on from ML100129.1 coordinate 26,703, forward strand.
TTTATAAGTAGTGAAGGACACGTTCAATGATAAAATATCTGATTTCTTTTGGGGTCAAACAAGGCTGTGGTTTGCAGCCTACTTTCTTAATTGAGCGAAATACTAAATTTCAGATTTAGAGTGTTGACAATAAAGATGCTATATTTTCCCATCCAGATATGTGGGCCCTTTGATCCAATTCTGTTCCTCTTGAACAGACCCTGAGGAGAGTAGTCTCCCTTCAGAATCTGCTTATTGTATACAGGTAACAAAACTCGGTAGCCTGATACTTTGAAACAGATGCAACTTTTCTTCCTTAAGTGTCCCTTGATATGAGACGCCTGGGTGGCTCAGTGGGTTAAAGCCTTCAGCTCAGGTCATGATCCCAGGGTCCTGGGATAGCTGCCCCGCATAGCATCAAGCTCTCTGCTCAGCGGGGAGCCTGCTTCCCCCTCTCTCTGCCTGCCTCTCTGCCTACTTGTGATCTCTGCCTGTCAAATAAATAAATAAAATCTTTAAATATATATATTTATATTATATATAAATTATATATATATTATATATTATATATTATATATTATATATAATATATTCATATTCATATTATATATATATATATCCCTTGATAGTTTTGACTCAGCTGTGGTTGAAACACAGGAAATTCCACGAATTTGATATATTTTAAAGAGCCTATTTGCTCTATGTGACTTCAGGGGTTTAACATTTCTCTGTGTGGACATCATCAAAGTTATTTAAAACTGCCGCCACATCCCTTGGTTTTTTTACATGGTGAGTACGTAGAGATGAAAATTCAAACCAGTCTTCTCTAAAATCTATAGTTGGCCTAATTGTACATTTTTCAGTCACTACAGAGGCGAAATCCCAGCTCTCCATCTGCAGAAATTCTGTCTTTATCCGGTCCAACCACTAGATGGCACTGATTGTCCGATATTCTTCTCATGGCTCCAGGCGTCCCTACCTGACCCCCCCACACCCCCCCTCCCCCCCCCCCCCCCCCTCCCCCCCCCCCACCCCCGGCCCAAACTGATTTTGAAATGAGAAAGATTATCTGGCAACTTCATCCACAAACACTGAGTTGATATCTCTTTCTGAAATGAGTTAAAGCTTTCTTCATTCTATTTGTATTTTATCTTTTAAAGACCATTACATCATTTTGTTCCTTTGATTCTCCAGAGGCTTTTTCAAGTCCATTAGAACTTCAGCAGTTCAAGATGTTTCACACCAATTAGGACTACCTTCTCTAAAACGTTCTGTGCTTTTCCCGCAGACGCATAAGCCATGGGAAGCCTTACTTCCTCTCTGGGATGCTGGCAACAGAAGCCTTGTTGGAGCAGCAAAGCGATCCTATAAAGCGCCTTCCTGCCATAGGAGCTGACATACTTGTCCCGCAGTGCTTCACAGAAATCACATTTCGGGGCCAATGCATCAGTCGTGGGTCATAAATAGGGCAAGGGCTGTATTCAATAAAAGACTGAACCAAAACACTCTTGGGCGATACGAGATTTATGAGAAGTATTTTTAAGAGAGTAATAAAATGTAGCTGTGGTTTAAAACTGTCTGTTGAAATAAGCACATTCATTATATTAGCAACTGAAGTATCAGCAAGAAGCACAACCAAGATATATCCCTAGCGGTACCGAAGTCCTACCGTTGTATGCCCTTGGTGTAAAACGTAGCATTGCTCCTAATTTTTCATAGTTTTGCACGTTACATGTAAGAGGACATGAAATAAATCAGTGAGTGCCGGCGTCTCTGTTTATCGGTTGGATCACAAGGGAAGAACGTGATTGGTTATCACTGAGGAGGTGGGACCCCCCATCTTCTCAGCCTCTGACAGGAGTCACCCTTGGAGCCGTGATTAACAACCCCACATCTGAGTGTGTAGAATCTGATTATTCATTCTAAATATTTATACCTCCAGGGACTATCAAAAACCCAACTTGTATTTAGCTTCCCCCCCCCCCACCTAAAATTCCTTGCCAGGATATATCACCCCTCAGTATGCTGACTACACTCCGAAAGTGAAGATTGTCATGAATACAAAGATAGGGGCTTTTCCCTTCCAATAAGGAAAAGAAAAAAAACGGGGGCGGGGGGGGGGGCGGAAACAAACTCTCAAAGTCCAGGAGATGATTCTTGGTGTTTGTTACCATTGTGCTGCTTTGGGGCAAATAGCTGTCAGTCCCTGCAAGGAAAGGGAACCTGAGAAGAAGGAGAGGGCTGGCATTTATCAAAACCCAGAGTGCTTGAACGAATGAATGAAATAAGACTGGGTCTCAGCTCTGGGTTTTCTTGTAGTTGAGCTTATCTGCTGATTTGGGAAGGAATTCCACACGGAATTTGAGAAGTCTTTGGCTGTCATGTGTAAGGTCTCTAGCCAGCATGTCCGGTCCTAAAACACCAAAGAGTGCAGCTCCCCACTGCTTTAAGCAGTGACCCCAAGATTCTCCAGTATCACTCTCCGGGCCACAAGGAGGACTTTTCTCCAGGATGTGGAGAGAATGGGGGGGTGGGGTGGGGAGGGGTCAATCCCAGAATGTATTTTGGTTTTGGGCGCAGTGGTTCTTAAAGAACATTTTCAAGAGCAGTTTCCCCCATAATGAGAAGAAAGTAAGGAGCCAGCTCAGTCCTTGGAAGTGAACTGTTAAAGAAAAAAATTATGCTTTTAGTTCTAATACGTTTGTCTTCCTAAAGGCTCCCAGTTTGTTGCGTTTTGTTTTCAAAATTATTACCTTTAGGTCTGGAAATGGGAGAACCACTGTCAAAGGTTCATTTAGGTAACTGCTTTTTAAGTATTTGTTTGGACTTAGGTTGGCCACACTCTGTTTCTCAGATTGCCCTACAAGGTAGCATGGAATTACTGCCTTTTGCCCAGGGAAGAAGAAGTAGCAAATAGTATTAATGGTAAGGCAAATATAGAACAGAACTCTGAATCTTGAAAGAATTTACTTACTTTCAAACCAAAGGGTTAGGGTGTGGGCAACAGATATTCTGTGTGTGTGTGTCTGTGTGTGTATGTTATATGCCTCATAACAATTATTTTATATTTCAAGAATTCTGTTTCTTTGGAAAATCAACTGTGTGAGAGGTAGACTCACCTTTTCCGCTATTTTTGGACATGCTTACTCAAGAGTTTTTCCTTTCTCTGAGTTTTTTCATCTGACCTCCTTGCCTGATTAGACTACAAGTCAATTAACATAACTCTTGATTTTCTGCGACCTTAAACTTTGTGCTGTGTGATGCTATCATGATCTCACCGCAGTCGGCTTCAGCCAGACGACTGAATCTGCCAGTTACCTTAGCCTGGGCCAGAGTTGGGGGGCGGGAGGGTGGGCGGTGAACCTGGACTACATTTCAGGAAAAACAGACTGATTTGTTCAGGTGTGAGCAGTGGTTTCTTCACTGCCAAAGCATTCCAGTTCGACAAGATGTTCCAGGAAAATATAATTTTGGAACCAGTCGGTTGAGCTCTAGGTAGGAGAGGCTGTGTAATTACTCTCAGGTGGTCAGAGCAGAAGCAGGGAGAGCAGGGTCTGAGGCTCACAGCAACCAAAGATGGCCAGGAACAGGTGGGCGGGCTCAGAGCCCTCCTGAAAGAGAAGGTACAGACAATAAGGGAATGAACCGAGCCAGGTGTCCTTGGCGACAGAAGTTACTGGAAAGGGCCAGAACCAAGTCACCGCAGGGGCTGAAGAAGGCACCTATGCCCTTAGGTGGATGGAGGGCATGGCAAGCCTGAATCGATTGGTCTCAGATTCCCTGAGATCTTATCAGAATCCCTCTCTGCTATTCTGCTGTCTGCATTCCTCCCTCTCCCCTGCCATGTCTTATTACTTTATCTCTCATTTGAAAAGGTTTCATTATTTAATGATCGCAGCATTTCGACAAATGAATCTGGTCCACATTTTTGAGCTGTAAGACGAGCAGGTCCTGGAGCTGCTTTCTCCCTCATTCTGCCTCCCATAAACATGAATAAGGCACCGGGTTCTGGGAGAGAGATACCGTAGAGAAATAACGCTGCAAGTTCTCTTGGTTTAGATAATTGGTTATTCTCTAAACATTTAGTTAAATTCCAAAAAGTCTCACGGTGCTGCCTGCTGTTAAAAATGAGTTCCCTCCCAGCTGTGTAACTGCAGTGTTTTCTACTGTGAAGAAGGGTCAGGAACTGTGGATGGTTGAAGACTCATAATTCAGTGCTCTGTGTTTAAAGACGAGAAATACACTCCCATGAGCCTCAGGAGGAAACCCACTTTACGGAGGTGTGGATTTACAAGTTTACACACAGAGATAATGAGAAAACAGTTGGGGAGAAAGGCTGATCCTCAGCCTGTCAAAGACTTTAAAAATCTCTGGTTTTTGGCCAGGATTTCTCCTTCAGTCAAGTCCTAAGTAAGGTTTTGCAGGGATCAGAGTCAGGTCCAAATATTAAATATATCACTAACGACGATCAGTCTGTCTGAGCTGGTGTCTCCATGCACAAACTTGTTTGGCCCTTTGATGCACATGAAAATCTTTTTAGTTCTAAGAACAGATTAAATTCACAATGGCCTCTCCCAACCCCCACATATTGCCAGACTGGCTCAACTGATTTTTTTCCCTCCACTATGGGGGCATGGGATAAATAATCATATGTTTATTTGAAACACAAAGGGGAAAGTAATAATGCCCGAAAGAATTTGAATAGGGCTTAGCCAGAGCCTGGAGCATTATTGCTTCGAGAATGTGGTGAGAAACATGTGATCAGTGCCATTCACTATAACAGCAATTGGTCTAAGTAGTAGCACCAAGCATCACCCTCCTTACTCTCTTCCTCTTTAAGATGGATTCACAACCCTTCTCATTTACCTTGTAGGAGCATTTTGAAGAATAAGAGAGTAAATGGAGCCCTACAGTGAGAAGGGCTTTCCAGGGCGCCTGGGTGGCTCAGTGGGTTAAGCCTCTCCTTTGAGCTCAGGTCATGATCTCAGGGTCCTGGGATCCAGTCCTTCATCGGGCTCTCTGCTCGGCGGGGAACCTGCTTCCCCTTCTCTCTCTGCCTACTTGTAATCTCTGTCTGTCAAATAAATAAATAAAATCTTCAAAAAAGGTGGGGGGGGGCTTTCCAGTGCAAGATTTCATTATTGCTGCTGTTTTCACACCATGATCTCATTGTTGCTATTTTCATATCAAGACTTTTTTTTTTAACACAATGTAGGTTTATCCCACATCCTTCATCCAATGTGTAACTCCCAGAAAAGAAGGAATACATTCATTTAGTCTGCCTTAAAAAAAAAAAAAAAAGGAAAGGAAAAGAAAGAAAATTCAAATTAGATTATAAAACAAGGTAAATATGTTCACCAATTCAAATACTAATAAGGTTCAGTGTTAACAAGAGTGTGGTGAGAATGATATTGTCAGACATTATTGGGGATGCTGTAAATTAGCTTCAACCACTGGAGAAAATTATTTGGAAATATACATCCACAGTTTCCAACAAAATAACCTAACATATGAAAACCTTTAAATGCAAGATTCAGCAAGGAAAAAATATGTAGTGACAGAAAAGCTGAAGATAATTCTAATATCTTCTAATAGTATCACTGAGCAAATTTTATTACAAAGTAAGAATCCTGGGGGCACCTGGGTGGTTCAGCCGGTTAGGCATCCAACTCTTGATTTCGGCTCAGGTCATGACCTGATGGTGGTGAGATTCAGTCCCGGGCTCTGTGCCTCACGGGGAGTCTGCTTGAGATTCTCTCTCTCCCTCTCCCTCTGCCCCTCAGCCACATTCTCTCTCCATCTCTTCAAACAAACAAACAAATAAACCTTAGAATCCTAATTATGCAATCAACATCATCCTTATTTTCCAAGAAGCCATGGAGAAGAAACTTACAGTATAATATGAATCTCAAAAGCAGAACACAATTAAAAGAACCCAAAATGACACACACAGTCTTATTTTAATCGTGCTGAAAGATTAATAGGAATAAAGACAAAACGGAATATGCAAAAGTGATCATAATTGCTAGGTTAGGAAAGTGGGATACTTTGTCTTTTTGAAAGAAGTTTAACTCGTCCCTAAAAAGGGGGGGGGGTAGATTTTGAAAATCAGAAATAGGAAAGAAGTCATCGCCTCACCAGAAAAAAGCCAAAACCAAAAATAATGCATCTTCGTGGAAGGCCCAGCTGCAAAACACACAGCTAACCTCGAGACCGTGAGTTTATTCAGGTAAAGTCACTGACCGATTCCGGCTGAAGCATCAGGCGCTGGTTTTAGTTACTCGACTTGAAAACCACCTCCAGGTTGTAGGGAAAGGAGAAAGGGGAAGCTCGGGCTTCTGAAGAGAGACTTGAAAAGTTAAATGTGTTTCGTCTGGGAAAAAAGGATTGAGCGGTGATCTCATTTCAGTGTTTGGATACCTGCCGCACATATCCCAGGCCCAAGGATGTGACCTGTCCTCTTCACTCAGAAGCAACAGAAAGCTGCAGGAGGAAAGGGTTACATTAGAGAGATTTCCTCTCAGAGATAATTACATGTTTATTCCACTTTTAGTCTGAATGACAGGATTACAACCCCCTCCCCATCTGTAATCCAGGGAGAATAATGCTTGCCACATAAGTTTTAATGGATATAACATCTGTACGATACTTTGAGCTCTTCAGATGAAAGATGCCATGTGAATGCAAAGAATTATTGCTATTATTCTCGTCTTCTGCCTCCCCTATTGGTATGAGTTTCCTTGTGACATTTATGGGACCCCTCCAGCCAGCCAGCTGCTCTGTAACATGTCATCCCAGGGATATTTTAAGTCCTTCACGTGGTTCTGATCGTACCCAGAACAAGAGCTGTTGAAACGTTAATTGTTTATCTTGAAGGAAGTAGAAGTAGTCACAATACCCCTTCAGGGCTTAGGGGTCAAAGTTTCTCCTAACATCCACTTGAAGGCTCCTGTCCAGGCATCATAGCCGTGGCATGTATGGTGGGTCTTGTCTTTCCATCTTTTTCCTTTGAACACCGACATCGGATGGCAGAGCCTTGGACAAATAGCCTCCTTCCAAGATCTCTCTTTTTTTTTTTTTTTTAAGATTTTATTTATTTATTTGACAGAGAGAGATCACAAGTAGGCAGAGAGGCAGGCAGAGAGAGAGGAAGGGACGCAGGCTCTCTGCTGAGCAGAGAGCCCAATGCGGGGCTCGATCCCTGGACCCTGGGATCATGACCTGAGCTGAAGGCAGAGGCTTTAACCCACTGAGCCATCCAGGTGCCCCCCAAGATCTCTTTTTTAAGACTTGATTCAGATTCAGCTGACATCTATGAAATCCTACCCTGGGTGCGTGGTGTGCTGAGTTTCCACACACGCCATCCTGTTTTGTTAAAGAATTTTTTTTTTCTCCTATGAAGTAGCAGTCCATGCTTAAGATAAAAAGGAAAATCAGCAAAAAGCAGGAAGATTGGGAGAAGCAAAAATCAGCAAATAACCTAAAATCCTATACTCAGGAAAACAATCGCTGTTGATGTGTTGGTGTACTTCTCAGGGTTTGTTTCCTCCTTGCACACGGGTGTGCACACATGTCTTTTGACCCATGGGATGTTATTTTATGAGCATTTTCCCGCATCATGAAGTCTCTTCATAAACACAACCTGTCAGGGTGGTATTGTATTCCATCCCAGGGAGGGGCTGTAAGTGTTCATGCTTCGCCTCACCTAGTTTTTATAACGTCTACAATTCAAATGAATTCGTGGACTGTGTGCTTAAGACCCTCCTAGTGGATCTTTCATAACATCTGTGGTCTTTGAAATAACCCAGCAAGCTGAAAAGAGCTGCTGGTGTTCTCACTGGTTATGATGAAGGATAGACCCACAGGGGTGCGGTCTCCGGTCCAAGGTCACACACCCCGGAAATTGCAGGACAGACTCGAGGCCCATCCCCGGATTCCTGAATGCAGGTCTTCCCCAGCTTGCGGCTTGCCTTCGGTGAACATCCCCAAATACTGAACTCCCAGATTATTTGATTGGTTTCCACGTAGGGTGTTCCTCTCAAAGTGTGCTGGTACAAGGGAAGTCCAAAACTGGCCCTTAGAGAAGAGAAGGTGAATAATTTGTAGAGTTCTTGAAAAAGAGCCAGGGACTTGGGAAGGCTGCTTGAGTAATCTCAAAACTCAGTTTGCTGGT
>RCUC01123354.1:0-83964 GCA_003697995.1 Taxidea taxus jeffersonii
AAATTGGACCATTTCCTTACACCACACACGAAAATAGACTCAAAATGGATGAAGGATCTCAACGTGAGAAAGGAATCCATCAAAATCCTTGAGGAGAACACAGGCAGCAACCTCTTCGACCTCAGCCGCAGCAACTTCTTCCTAGGAACAACGCCAAAGGCAAGGGAAGCAAGGGAAAAAATGAACTATTGGGACTTCATCAAGATCCAAAGCTTTTGCACAGCAAAGGAAACAGTCAACACAACCAAAAGACAACTGACAGAGTGGGAAAAGATATTTGCAAATGACATATCAGATAAAGGGCTAGTATCTAAAATCTACAAAGAGCTTAGCAAACTCAACACCCAAAGAACAAATAATCCAATCAAGAAATGGGCAGAGGACATGAACAGACACTTCTGCAAAGAAGACATCCAGATGGCCAACAGACACATGAAAAAGTGCTCCATATCACTGGGCATCAGGGAAATACAAATCAAAACCACAATGAGATACCACCTCACACCAGTCAGAATGGCTAAAATGAACAAGTCAGGAAATGACAGATGCTGGCGAGGATGTGGAGAAAGGGGAACCCTCCTACACTGTTGGTGGGAATGCAAGCTGGTGCAACCACTCTGGAAAACAGCATGGAGGTTCCTCAAAAAATTGAAAATAGAGCTACCTTATGACCCAGCAATTGCACTACTGGGTATCTATCCTAAAGATACAAACGTAGTGATCCAAAGGGGCACGTGTACCCGAATGTTTATAGCAGCAATGTCCACAATAGCCAAGTTATGGAAAGAACCTAGATGTCCATCAACAGATGAATGGATAAAGAAGAGGTGGTATACATATACAATGGAATACTATGCAGCCATCAAAAGAAATGAAATCTTACCATTTGCGACAACATGGATGGAACTAGAGCGTATTATGCTTAGCGAAATAAGTCAACTGGAGAAAGACAACTACCACATGATCTCCCTGATATGAGGAAGTGGAGATGCAACGGGGGTGGGAGTTAAGGTGGTAGGAAAAGTAAAAATGAAAGAAGATGGGATCGGGAGGGAGAAAAACCAAAAGAGACTCTTAATGTCATAAAACAAACTGAGGGGGGTGGGGGGAAGAGGGGTTGGGTGAGGGTGGTGGGGTTACATCATATGTTTAAATAAAGCTTAAATAAAGTAAAAAAAAAAAAAACAGTTTCATAGGGACGTCTGTATGGCTTAGCCCGTTAATTGCCTTTGGCTCAGGTCATGATCCCAGGGTCCTGGGATCGAGTCCTACATCAGGCTCCCTGCTGGAGCCTGCTTCTTCTTCCCTCTGCATGCTGCTCCCCCTGCTCAGCTCTCTCTTTCTCTATGACAAATAAATAAAAAAAACAACAACTAGTTTCATCATTATATTTAAATGTGCTTCCTTAAATGCCAGCAAGAATTAGCCTAAATTAAAGTCATTGCTGAAAAAGTTGATAATTTTTAGAGCATTTAAGGGTAAAAAGAAAGGAAAGAATTACAATGGAATCTAGAGAAAGTACAGTTGTTGAGTATGAATCTTTTTTAAGCATCATCATACATATATAGTTTCCTTCTTTCCTTCCTCCCTCCTTTCCTTTTGCCCTCCCTATTTAATATTTATTGACAGCCAACTACATGCCAGTGTTTGAGGGTATGTAAATGATGGATACAGCCTTCACCCTCCGAGATCTCATAGCCTAGTTAGGGAAAGGCAAGTAAATGGAAAATTACAATATGGTAAAGTAAAAATGAACACCGGGCAATGAATAGAGAAGAGGATGAGCTAAGGAGGCTTTTGGAGATGATGCTTAATGTAGCTTTGAAGAATATGTAGAAACTATGCAGGAAAGGACAGCAAATCAGATCCTTGTTATTCCATCTTACCCCAAAACCAAGAATCACTTTTATGATCAGAAAATTGAATTAAAATCACCTTTCTTATTTTTCCTGTGTTTTTACTCACTGCTTAGCTTTATTGTTTTCATATATTCTTTGTCTTCCAGTGAAAAGACAGGACTGAGTGATTTGAGAGTAGGAGACAGAGACCTTTCTCATCAAAAACAAATGTGTTCACGTTCTAATTTATGTATCTTTTTTTGTTGTTTGTTCATTTTGTTGTTGAGTCAGTGGGTCCCTGAGCTCTAACTATTTTATGTGGATCAAGATACAGTTTCTCTATTGGCAAAACGATAGGTGATATTTGGGGGAGGGGGTGGGTTCTGATGGTCCGCTGAGCTTCCTTTCACCTCACAGTATCACCTACTTCGTAGGCTTTGGCATGATTACAGAAACCCCTGAGGAAAATACCTTCAACACAGAAAAACAGAACATCTGAGCAGCCAGAGTTAAGGGACTCTGCTCTTCTATCCATTACTGAGACAAAAAGAGAATGCAATCCTTGTTTAAGAAAGAGAACTGAGAGTTACAGGCTGGAGAAAAGTCTTGAGGGAGGAAAAATCTTTAAACTAAAAATAATTCGATTTTAAATCCCATGTTGAACAAGTGAACAGATGTGGAAAAGGCAAGAGCCTTGAACAGGGAGGTTATGTGAATGAATACTTTATAAGCCTTACTGATCAAAAAGGTAACTCCTCATTTCAACCTACTGGCAGAATTGAGAATACTGCAATTCAAAAAGAAATCTTTTCAAGATATTTGGACTTGGGTAAAATATAAAACAGTTTTCCCATTACCATTCTCTGTTAGGGCAAATCAATTCACTTGGACATAGCCTCTGATTCCTTGAAGTTTTGATGTCCATTTATTGGACAAGTGGTCCTCATCTTCGAAGCCAAAAGAAACAAATAGCAATTGATCTTCTTTCGTTAGGAAACTCTTAAGTTGTGGAAGAGGCAGACATGATGCTACATTATTTCTTCTTTTTGAAGCAATGATGCATTTTAGAAGTTAATTATTATTTCCTTCATTAAGAAAAATTACCTTTTTATTTAGGTCCACAAGAAAATTTATTAGGTTATATAAAGTCCAATGTAATATCCTGGGGACTTTATAGACATCTCACCTTATTTACATTTTATTTAAAACTGCACTGCATTTCAAATAACTGTTTTAATTTTTTCTAGGGACAATTTACGTAGATGGCCAATGATAATCTTCCCCAAATCTCAAGTAGCATAAGATATGTCTATTTTAATTTTGATATATAAAATGAATTTCTACTAATTTTGATACACAAAGTAGTTTTTTATTTTTTGCATTTTTGATTACCTATTATTGCCTGAGTTCATTTTTTAATTGGGCAGTTACTGGATGGTTTACCGTAGTTATATTTTCTATTGCAAATTCTCAATTATGAGTGGACTCTCTAGGTAGCTGTAATGTGGTTATAAGTTTATGCCTTAAAGATAGAAATACTGATGTTCCATTTGCTTAGCAGGTCTAATAATATGGGATTTAGCAGTTCTACTGACTCTTTTTTAAGTAAAAACTTTACTGAGAGATGACTCACATGCTATAAAATTCATCCCTTAAGAAGTGTATCATTCGGTTTTCTTAAGCACATTGGCAAAGTTATGAGTTCGAGACCATCATCATCCTCAAAACAAAATCCATACCCACTGGCAGTCGATTTCCAACTTCCCACTTCCTTCAAGCTCTAGCAATTAGTCTCTATCTAGCTCTATGGATTTGCCTACTCTGGAAATTTCACATAACATGTGGCCCTTTGTCTGGCTTCTTTCACCTAGCACCATGTTTTCAAGGTTCTTCCATGTCGTACCATTTGTCAGTAATTCATTCCTCTTTATGGCCAAACAGTGGCCAAATGTCTCATTACACGGAATTTACAAGGTATTAAGGGGAGGATTTAAAGTTAACTATAATGTCATTTCTAAGATGAGAAATACTATGTTTATATACCACATGCTTTCTCCTCAGAGTTGAAGGGGAAAATGGTGGCTTGAAGTTTTCAGAGTCAGAAGAGACGTGATACAGAGCACAGTAGGGGGAATATATTTGGACTGATGGAAAAACATTTCATCCTGTGAGAGGGAAAGAAGATGTGCATGGGAGGGAAAGAGAAGGGCAGGGAACGGAGTTGGTTTAGCATAATGGTTTCTATTTCTCCGTGAGACAGGGCGTTTGATGTTTCTCTGAGGATGCCAAAAGGAGAATTGAGTAAATGACTCTGAAATTATCATTGCAGGGAAACTTGGAGGTGCCAGTTGGGTTATAATCCATACACTGAGAATTGAACTAATCTGACTAGTTTTGAGTTTTTACTCAGCAAAGCTCAGCACCCAAGTACTAGGGGCAAAGAAGGAGTACGTTGTTTCTATTTTTGTTGCCCATCATTATTAGAAATAGTATTGTGTGAGAACTTGGTTCCAGGGATGTGAGATTATTGGCAAACAAGAACCCCACAGAGTGTCTTGGAATCTGGGCCAAAAGAGAAAGAAGGGAAAACACTGGGAAGATGCACTTGGAAAAAAAAAAAAAAATAGAAGGAATTACTGAGCTGGAGATATCAGTGACTCTAAGAGAACATGCAGTGGAGAAAGGGAATTCAAGCTCTGAAAGGACTAGAAGTTGTGAACATGGGGCTGGCTATAGGATTAAAGGTTTCAGAGCAGTTTTGATTGAATGCAAGGTCAACTGTGCAACCAAAAGGAATGGCAATGAATACTTGACTGAAGTAGAGTGTAAAGTGAATTCAGTTCAGTTGAGAAAATTAAGGATGGTAGGTATTAGGTTGTGTCATCCCATGAACCTTGAGTTTTGGCAACACAGACTGATAGGATAACCCAGCTGTGCATCATCTGCTACAGACACAGGTCATGCCTTCCTCACTCTCACAAAGAAGCCTGCACTGGTCATTAGGAAATCCAGTTCCACCACTAGCTATTATGTCATTCTGCGGACTTTACTTCAATTTCATAAACATCACATACTTGTCTTTTTTTTTTGTAAAGATTTTGTTTATTTATTTGACAGAGAGAGATCACAAGTGGGCAGAGAGGCAGGCAGAGAGAGAGAGAGGAGGAAGCAGGCTCCCCGCTGGTCAGGGAGCCCAATGTGGGGCTCAATTCCAGGACCCTGGGATCATGACCTGAGCCGAAGGGAGAGGCTTAACCCACTGAGCCACCCAGGCATCCCACATACTTGTTGTTTGTTTGTATTTATTTATTTATTTGACAGAGAGAGATCACAAGTAGACAGAGAGGCAGGCAGAGAGAGGAAGGGAAGCAGGCTCCCGGCCAAGCAGAGAGCTGGATGTGGGGCTCGATCCCAGGACCCTGAGATCATGACCTGAACAGAAGGCAGAGGCTTTAACCCACTGAGCCACCCAGGCACCCCCCACATACTTGTTTTTTAAATGAGGAAATTGAACCATCTGATCTGTAGTGTCAATATGTTCTAAATGTTTAAATTCTTTGTGCCTAAACCTTTTTTCTATCACAGTAATCTTTTCATTGTTGTAATTTTTCTATACTTCAATAATGAGTCTTCCTAGAATCCTTGGTTTGATTTATGCCTCCTAAGCCTCATTGTATTTACCTTTTAAGCACTTCATAGCATCATAGTGGGCAATTTACATAGTGGGCAATTTACATAGTGGGCAATTTGCTTAGGAGCATAATGCTAAGAAGAGGGAAAAACACCCACATTTGATTGTCTATTTCTTATAAGGCAATTACATACACTACCTTATTTCAGTATTTAAAATGTTCCTATGGAAATTATTATCATCTTTATTTTGTGGGTGAGGAAATTGAGGTGTAGAAGTTAAATGACTTAGCCCACAACATATAAACAGAAAGAGGCATAGTCCTTATTCAAACCCTGGTGTTCTTGAATCCAAGGCTCATTTTTTAAAAAATCACTTTGCTGTACTATCTCAATACATGGCCAAAGACACTTTCATGTGGACACTAAAAGTATACTATCTTGCTCCACCTCCCACAAATAGTCCATGTAAGGTTATGATCAGGACTCAAGTTTCGTAAGTTTCTGATAAGACCATCCATTTGCACCTGGATGAATGTTTCATTCAAAAGGACTAAATAAAAAAGGATTTGTTTAATAAACAATAAATACCAGGCACTTATTATGTGGCACATTTCAAGCCTTATGTGGTGAAAAATTAATGATGAGTTACATACTAACTCTCAAATGATTTCTATTCTATTTAGGTTAAGTTAGGGAAGTAAGTTCAAGAAGATATTATAGATTATAGCAAACAATTCTGGGATGTCTTTCCTGCTTAAAATGTTGCCCACTTTTCTGAAAAATTTCCTTTATCCACAGAGTTTGGACCCTGACTCTTATGCTGTTACTTTGCTGTGTAGCTACTAGGGTTGATCCTGGGGTCCACCTGATTCTAGATGGGCTAGGCATCCTCTTCCAGGATGGCACTGAGCTCTGAATGGTCGCGAATCTCTGCATGTGGCTGGACTGTAAAATTAACCAGCAGAACTGTGTAGCAGTCACAATACAGTATGTGGACTGAAGAAAAAAAAAAAGATAAGACTGGGCAGTAGAGTTAGAAAACAGTAAAACAGAAATGGGGAAAAAAAAAAAAAAAGCCAAGATGAGAAAGAGACTTCAACATCTTTCTTTTCAGTTCAAGTTCTATTTTTGAGGATGGCCACATTCATGTCCTTTCTATTTTTATAATTACTCTTTACGTTTTTCTGGAGCTGCATTCAGACACCACAACCCAAAAGCCTCAAATAATACATACTATGATTAAAAACCTGGCTTGGATACAGAAGGCAGTGAAGGCTGGGAGATGGACAAGGTTCCTTGATGCTAGCTGAGTTCTGAGCAATGGGTAATGGACAGACTGGGAAGTTGGGTAGAGAATTCTAAAGACAACCGGATAGAAAAGCAAAGACCCAGAGTTTGATGTAATGATTTAGTGACTGCACTCCTCTGTCTGCTAATCCTTAACATCCTCAATCTGAATTATTATGTTCCTGGCTGTGGAGACAGGACATTGAAAAAATGGCTTTAAAAGGAAAAAAAAAGCTCCAGTCATTCATTACACTGGAAGTGCTGGCCTGAACCTGAATGATGGGTTCTGGTAAGGCACAAAATCCAGGAAATAAATCAAATGACCACAGTGAGTTGAAAGATGAGTGCATTTTGTATCTATAGGAGGGGGAAACAACCCCACAGAGGTGTGTTCCGTTTATGTCCTCTGTCGAGCACATCGAGCTTTGACCTATGTTTTTCCCTTCAATACCTGTGAAAACCACACATTTTAAAATGAAATAATTTTCAATTTACCCCACCATTGTCCTTATGGTTGAAGCTTGAAATTCTTCAATGGAGGTCATTTGCCTTAAAGAGCGAGCAGAGTGATTTTAGTGAAATGGGTCCTCTGCTGTACCCCTGCCCGATTTCCCATCTCTTATTATCTGTGGAGCTGTTGTTCCCACACAAGAAGGAATCATGACAACCCTTCAACAGTGAACAATAATCTAGATCCTAGAATGTCCAAGACATTGTCCCTCCAGTGATTCCAAGACTGTCCTTGGTCGGTATCTTACTCAGTTACTAAATGGAAGAATATAATTGATCTTTCTGGAGCCCATAAGATTTATTTTTTCTTAAAAAATAAAGTTGAGATAATATAGAAACAGCCAGAGAAGAATGGCAAGATTCTGGTTTCTAACATGTTTTATTATATTTCACGGAGTATTGTTGGGTTAAGACAAGGTTTACTTTCACTTCTCTCCTGCCTCATATTCAGTCCTGAAGCGAGGAGCACCTTGGAATAACTAGGTAGCATTTTTTAGTAGAGTAAATGTAGGTGATTTATCACAGTGATTTATCACAACAGCCTGTAAAAGGCTGTTGATAACAACTGAATGTCTTATAGATGTTTTACTCTTAAGAATCAGAATATCTTGGGGCACCTGGGTGGCTCAGTGAGTTAGGCCTTCGGCTCAGGTCATGATCTCAGGGTCCTGGGATCAAGCCCCACATCGGGCTCTCTGCTCAGCAGGGAGCCTGCTTCCCCCTCTCTCTGCCTGTCTCTCTGCCTACTTGTCAAGTAAATAAATAAAACCTTAAAAAAAAAAGAATCAGAATATCTCATTCTTTCCAGTGATTCATTGAATGGATTCAGCAGCAGAACCCCTCTCATATAATTCCTTCAAATGCAGCCTTGAGTTCTGGGGGTGAGAAGGGGAAAGAGCAGAAAAGATACAAGGAACATGAAAGAAGGAGGGGAGAGAAATGATTAGAGTGAGGTAAATAACAGGTAGGCATCAGAGGGGCATTTGCATGGGCTATGGAAGATACCTGCACATTCTCATTGCTCTGTGCTCTCATGATTATCTAATAGCAAAGGTGTCTGTTCTTCTGGTAATGAGTTGCACTGCAGGTCCTTCCAGACATGAGCACTAGAAAAGAGAAGGGACCTCTCTTCTTCCGTTATACACTCTCCTCCCTGTCTATGTCTTTAACCTTGTGTTTAACCCTGGCCTATAGGAATGTTCATACGTTGACCGAGCTGATGGTAACCAAACAGGTAGTACCAACTAATGTAAGTTTAATTCACTTACACAGTAAGTTAAGTCACTGCCTTCAGCTCAGGTCATGATCCTGGAGTCCCGGGATTGAATCCCGCATTTGGCTCCCAGCTCTGCGGGGGGTTTGCTTCTCCCTCTGACCTTCTCCCCTCATGCTCTCTCTCACTCTCTCTCTCTCAAATAAATAAATAAAATCTTAAAAAAAAAAAGTGCCCATGAGAGTATCTTGGTTTCATTGCCATTTAAAACTAGGCAGTTGCAACCTGTAAAATGTTTACCGATGTGACAGTATTCATTTTAATTTGCATTTCTTTAGTGTCATGAGTTTTAACATCTTTTCAAATGTTTACAGGCCATTTCTGTTTTTCTTTGTGTTTGCCTCTTCTATTTACCTTTTCATGTTTTTTACAAGATTGTCCATTGCATTTTTTTTACTTACTGGTTTTTAAGAGGTTTTTTTTTGTGTTAAGCAATGTATTTTTATCTGTTATTTTTGTTATAAATACTTTTTTGTTTCTCTTGGGTTGCTTTGTCTTTTGACTTACTAAGAATATACACCCTAGAATAAATCTAGTAAGATTAATATAAGAAGACAGTAAGCTGGCTGAATAAAAAATAACGTTACAAAATTCATTAGGTTTTATCTGTACTGGAAATAATTTGTTTGTATTGAAGATGAAAAAAATTGAACAATAACAAAACTAAAATACTTTGGAATAAACTCAGAAAGACTGCTTAGTATCGCTATACAAAAATCTATACACTCTATTAAGAAATATAAAAAGATCTGAACAATGCCAACTCATATCATGTTCTAGGATGTAAAAAATTAATTTTCTATTCCCAAGTATATGCATTTAAAAAGTGTCACTTCACATGTTTTTATTTTTGAGACAGAATACCAAATCTAAAATTCAAATGGACAAATAAATATTGGAGAATAGCTCCCAAAGTTATGAAATAAACAGTGAAATAATTTTTGGCTTGTCAGATATTAAACTATCTATAGAATCAGAATAATAAAGATATATGATAATAGCAAGGGAATAGCTAAATAGATCAATTGGGAAAACAATGCCCAGAAATATATCTAGTATAGAGGACATGTAATATGTGACAAATGTGTTACTTTAATTCAGTTATCAAAGAGGGTAACTTATTTCATAAGTGGTGCTGGCAAAGACGGCCATCCGTGCGCAGTTACACAAGCATAGATTCCTACTTCACATTATGGAGAAAATGAAGCATGGATAATAACATTAAAACAAAACAAAAAGTCCAGAAGAAAACACAGAAAGACACTTAGAAATTGTGGAGTGAAGGATACTGTTTAAAGTAAGAAAGCAGGGACGCCTGGGTGGCTCAGTTGGTTAAGCAGCTGCCTTCGGCTCAGGTCATGATCCCAGCGTCCTGGGATCAAGTCCCACATCGGGCTCCTTGCTCGGCAGGGAGCCTGCTTCTCTCTCTGCCTCTGCCTGCCACTCTGTCTGCCTGTGTTCATGTTCTCTCTCTAACAAATAAATAAATAAAATCTTAAAGTAAGAAAGCAACCCTTAAAACTTAAAAACAAGAGGTAAATTTGACTGTAGAATCATTAAAATTTGTGTAAATCCAAAGAAAGCATAAGTTAAAAATGATAGTGTAGGTAAACATTTACAGTATTTATGGCAGATTAAGGTTAATATGCAGAATTTTTTACAAAAGATTTATTTATTTATTGAAAGGGGGAGGAGGGGCAGAGGAAGAGGGAGAGAATCCTTAAGCATATTCCCTTCTGAGCACAGAGCTCGAGACACAGGGCTCCATCTCAGGACCCCGGGATCATGATCTGAGAGGAAATCAAGAGTCAGATGCTCAAATGACTGAGTCAGCCAGATGCCCCAATATGCAGAATTTGTAAGGAATTCCTATGTACTGATAAGAAAAATATATAACTTTGGTAAAGTATATAACTAGGCAACTAAGCCAAGAGGAAATCCAAAGGCCAGTAAATTAGTGAGAAGATGTTTATCCTCCATTTTTGCAGGAAAATGTAAATTAAAAAATACAGATTCCACTTTTTGCCCATTAGATTGCCAAAAAATAGAAAGTGATAAAAATTCATGCTGTCCTTGGGGCACCTGGGTGGCTCAGTGGGTTAAAGCCTCTTCCTTTGGCTCAGGTCATGATCTCAGGGTCCTGGGATCAAGCCCCACATCGGGCTCTCTGCTCAGCAGGGAGCCTGCTTCCTCCTCTCTCTCTGCCTGCCTCTCTGCCTACCTGTGATCTCTGTCAAATAAATAAATAAAATCTTTTAAAAAAAAATCATGCAGTCCAAAAGGTGGACAACAGGCACTCCTATGTCACTGATAGTTGGAGGTTGTCAGGCAATAACAGCCAAAATTAGTAATTAAGAAATATATGTTCCCTTTGATATACCAATCCCATTTTTGGTAGTCATTTCTTATAGAAATAGAGACACTGATTGTAAATGCTAATTAGTAGATCATTCCAATTTTATTCTGTAAAAGGATATAAGAATATTACCCTACGATAAAATTTACTGAATTATTTTCGTGATGACAAAAGGCCAGAAACATTAATATTCACTCAAATGGAAATGGCAAAAAAATTGCTCAGCAGGTTTGAAAATCAACTGGAAAAAACCAGGGGTTTTTTAGTTTTGCTTTTTTTTGCTGGTTTGTTTTTTAGAGCAGATGACCATTCTAACTGATCAATGTCTGGAAAACAACAAAACATTTTTTTCCAGGTTTATTGAGATACAATTGACATATACCAATTGTTAAGTATTTTGAATGTCATCGGTAATTCTATGGGATGTCACTTAGTTATCACAAACTGAGTCTGATCTATATTTACTGACCTAAAGGGATGCACATAACATGTTTCTGAATGGGAAACATAACAGATAAATGAGTATCCTACGATCTGATTATGGTTAAAACAGAAGATGAAAAGAAAACCAGATATAGTTAGAGATGGTACCCAGGAAAAGACAGGGTGAGGAAAGGAAAAATGCTTTAGCCAAATGGAAAAAATGGCACAATGGTAAGAAAAGGAAATTCTACCTATGGTCTTACTTCCTACGTGCATAAGGGCAAGAGTAGGAGTACATGGAGAAGGAAACTAGCACGGTTCAAGCTCTGAGCTCTCTTGCACACTGAAAGCTCCAGCTTAACTTGATTTTACCCAACATTCCTCAAACTTATTTCAGTATAGCTTAAAAAAACAACAACAACAACAATCACCTAATATCCAGTGGAAGAGCATGCTGTGAAAACGCTGCTCTGAAGAGTAGTGATTACATGATGCCACTTCCCTCTATGCCAGATTCCAAGGAGAAATCCCCTAAGAGGCACTGGTTAATACTTCTTAGCTTATAAACTTGCATTTACCTTTTGGCCTCACAGTGACCCCCAACCCTACAACAGGCCATATGACTGCTGTTTCCAGCAACGGCAGTGCAGACCAGGGGTAACGAGCACAACCTGAGTTACGGAACCTTCTTGGAGTTTCAGTTTCTTCACCTGTACCACAGGAATGATAATCCCTGGGTTTTGTTGTAAGGACTCAATAATGTAACACATGGAATTCCCCTAACACAAAGGAAGTGGTCAGTAAGTAATAGCGATTACTACTGAGACCGGTGTTTCCTCTGTCTCCCTGGTTGTATTTCTAACAACTTCTTGGATGAGGACTCAGGTGAAGCCACCATCGGTACTCCCCCCAGCTATGTCCTCCATGACACAGGTTTTATTGGCCAGACATTACATGAAAGGGAGTGCAATGCAGAGCGGAGCTGGAAACCTCACTGCGATGGCATCATGAACAGTATTTTATTTTACTGATCACTCTGTGGCAGAGACTGCCATCTGCTCCCTAATACCTGTTACCCCTTCTCCTTAGTAAAAATAATTCCAGTTTTATTCTGGATGGCAGTGTACCCAGCTAAATGACCATAGTGCCCTACTTCTCTTGCAGCATGCGAGCCTCATAACTGTGCGGAATGGATGGGACTTCCTTGAGGCCGCTTAAAGAGAACTGGCTCATCTGGGAGAAACATCTATTTGCTTTCCCCTCCTTACCAGGAAACAGAAATGCTTATGCAAACACTGGAACTCCAGTAGCATTACACGATGAAATAATCTTTGAAATAAAAGCCACCAGCTGGAATGCTGTAACATGTTCATATACCCTGCACCCTTTATTACAATGGAACTGCCCTACCAGTTCTGTTACACCTATCTCTGGATGTCTTCGACACAAAGGAAAAATAATCTGTACTATCTGGATGGTTCTTATCCTGGGATTCTTGTTATATGCAGCCATACCCACCGTAACAGATAGATTTCGACTTCCTGATGTCCTGAAGATCAAAGGCTTGTCAGGAATGAGGAAGAGGTTTAAAAATGGTATTTAAACTTGTTAAATATTTTCTGAGAAGAGTTACATAAAATTAAAAATTACAGTATCAACCACAATAATTCATGGCACAAATATGCCAGAGCAGGGTCTAGATCAATTTTGTCATAAAATATTCTAGGAAATGTACAATTCAGATCAAGGCTTTCAGGCCTCCTGCAAAGGTAACATGGCATAGATTAGTGAACAGGCAACCATCTAGACTTCAAGGGTTGATACCTGAATGTTTCCTGAAGCCCTGATTCAGGGCTTAGGAGGGGAAGTGAAAATGACCCAAGAAAGTAAGTGAAAAGGACACAAGTAAGAAAGTGAAGGCTTGTGGGGTGCATCAGCTTAACCTAGGATCACACTGATTTACTTCCAACAGCACCCAGGACAGCAACAAGGAACACGGGGAAATATGGATCCTAGAAAGCAATAAAGGTAACCTTTATTAAGCTAATTTGTTACCATTACCCATCAGAACCTCTGATGGGTTAAGAACACAGATCCCCGGGTTCCAAGCCAGATCTATTTAATCAGAATCTCTGAGAATAGAGTGTATGAATTTTAAAGTTTTCCAGAAGACTCTGCTGTACCATCAGGCAGAGAATCACTTAGTCTGTCCCAGATACTTTAATTCTCTTGTTTAAGTCTACGAAAACCACATGAGCCTGATTCATTTTCTCCATTTGGGACTAGTATTTCACTTGCCTGAAAGTCTCAACTTCTTTTGAGTTCTATTTTAACAATTTTTCATATCTCTTTAGTAATCTACTGATGCACATGTACTTGGATCACCATGGAGAAGAAGCTAGGAGTGAAGCTATGCTTCTGTCTCTGCTATTCCCGAGGGCCTGGACTGACTCCCTTCAGTGTGAACCCAAATACAAGAACCTGCTGTTCCCAAATGGGAGTCATTTCATTTGGAAAGTCAAACATGAAATCAAAGGTAAACCCATGCTTGGTATTTTTTTTAAATCAACATTGACCAGGAAGCAATCGTTAAGGCATTATGGACTGAGGGGGGGGGAAATCTATTGAGATTCGAGTTTCTACAAAGAGAAATTCACATACACAGAATTCCCCTGTGTAACAAACACAGTAAGCGTGGATAGCACGAGGGTGTCAAACTATACACTGATATAAATAAGAAACAAAACACATTCATGTAAATGTATGTTTATGTAGCAAAACAAACTAGAAACCACTCAAATGACAAAGATATAACATATTTTAAAAAATGAAAGTTATTTTCACTATATAATTCCTTATCTTCTTTTACTTCTGGACATAGGCATTTCTATTTACTACTATAGTTTTAGAGAAAGTATTTTAATTGACTATAGGTTTTTTTCTTTGGTTATGACTCTTGAATTATTACTTGCCATTCATAAAGCCAGTTTCTTAACTTGTTCTCTTTATTTCATGCACTGTTCTTCGAGTCAGAGTCTTCAAAGAAAACTTCACACAAATCAAAATATGTTTTCTAATTTCCAACAAACAACATGATTTTATATCTAATGTTAGATGGCATTATTTTATTTTTTTTAAAAGATTTTATTTATTTATTTGACAGACAGAGATCACAAGTAGGCAGAGACAGAAAGAGAGGGAGAGTCAGGCTCCCTGCTGAGCGGAGAGCCCGATGCGGGGCTCCATCCCAGGACCCTGAGATCATGACCTGAGCTGAAGGCAGAGGCTTTAACCCACTGAGCCACCCAGGCGCCCCAGATGGCATTATTTTAGATAGTTTTCAGAGGGACTGTATGGTATTCGGTTAATAGTAGAAGTCACTGAAAGTTACTGAAAAGTTACATCCAGTCTTGTGTTTTTCCAACTTCATTGAGATATAAGTGACATATACCATTGTGTAAGTTTAAGATGCATGACATGCCAACTTGATAGATGTTCATATTGTAAAATGACTGCCACTATAAAATCATTTAACACATTTATCATCTCACAAATTATCTTCCTTTGGTTGTGAGAATATTTAAAATCTACTTTCTTAATAACTTTCAAGAATACAATTCAGTGTTGTTAACTATAGTCAACATTCTTTATATTAGATCCCCAGAACTTAGTCATCTTAGAACTGGAAGTTTATAACCTCTGACCAACACCCCACGCCCCCTGGCCCCCAGGCTGTGGCAAACACCAATCTACTCTGTTTCTATGAGTTTGGCTTTTTAAGATTCCACATGTGAAGGAGATCATTATATTTGTATTTTCTCTGTCTGACTTACTTCATTTAACATAATGCCCTCAAGATTCATCTATATTGTTGCAAATGGCAAGATTTCCTTCCTTTTTTGGGCTGAATAATATGGCCGGTAAACATCTATATCTATTCATATATATAAAATCACATTGTCCTCATTTCTTATCTATTCATTGTTGATGTACATTTCATTTCCATGTCTTGGCTATTATGAATAATATGGCAATGAGCAGGCTGCAGACATCTCTGAGTCCATGATTTCATTTTCTTTGATATACACCCAAAAGTGGGATTGCTGGATCATACGGCAGTTCCATTTTTAACTTTTTGAAGAACTCAGTACTAGTTTTCTCAGTGGTTACACTGATTTGCCTTCCCCCAACATTGTACAAGGGTTCCATATCCTCCCCAGTGCTTGTTTTCCTTGCCTTTTGGTAACAGCCGTTCTAACAGGTGTGAGGTGTTATCTCATTAGGGTTGTAATTAACATCGTTCTGATGTTCAGTGATGTTGAGCTCCTTTTCATGTAGCTATTGGCCATTTATATCTCTTCTCTGGAAAAATGTCTATTCAGGTCCTTTGCCTATTTTAAAATTATTTGTTTTTCTGCTATTGAGTTGATTAGTTCTTCCATATTTGGGATATTAACCACTTATCAGATATATGGTTCTGTAGGTGGCCTCTTTGTTTTGTTTGTATTGCAGTATAGAAGCCTTTTAGTTTGATGTGGTCCCGCCTGGTGATTTTTTTCTTTTGTTGCTTCTGCTTTCATTTTCATATTAAAAAAAAATCATTGTCAAGACCAGAGTTGAGGAGCTTTACCCTATGTTTTCTTCTAGAGCTTTATAGTTTCAGGTCTTACATTTAAGTATTTGATCTACTGCAAATTAGTTTTTCTGACTGATGTTAAGACAGGGGTTCAATTTCATTCTTTTGCATGTAGATACCCTGTTTTTCCAACACCATTTACTGAAGGGACTCCCTTTCCCCATTGAGTATTCTTGGCTTCCTAGTCAAATATTAGTTGACTGTATATGTGTGGGTTTATTTCTGGGCTCTCAATTCTGTTATGCCAATACTATACTATTTTGATTGTAATAGTTTTGTAATATAATTTGAAATCAGAAAGTATGATACCTCCAGCTTTGTTCTTTCTCAAGATTGCTTTGGTTCTTCAGAGACTTTGTGGTTATATACAATTTTTAGGAATGTCTTTCTATTTCTGTGAAATATGTCATTGAAATTTTGATAGAGATTCTGTTGACTCGTAAATAGTTTTGGGTAGTATGGACGTTTAAAAATTATACTTCTGATCTTTCCTCTTATTTGTGTCCTCTTTGATTTCTTTCATCTTTACCTCCTTGGTTAAATTTATTCCCAAGTATTTTGCTCCTTATGATGTTATTATAAGTGGGATAATTTTTTCTATTTCTTTTTCACATAGTTTACTGTGAGTATATAAAAATGCAACTTATTTTTGCATGTTGATTTTGTATTCTTCAACTTCATTGAATCTATTAGTTTCAACAGTTTTTTTGTGGAGTCTTTAGGATTTTCTACATATTAGATCACATCACCTCCAAACAGAATTTTCCTTCTTCCTTTCTAATTTGGATGGCTTTTATTTCTTTTTCTTGTCTAATTACTCTGGCTAGGACTTCCAGTGCTACGTTACATGATAATGGTAAGAGTGGGGATCCTTGTCTTGTTCCTGACCTTAGAGGAAAAGCTTTCAATTTTTACTGTTGAGTGTGGTATCAGCTGTGGGTCTGTCATATGGGGACTTTACTATATTAAGACACATTCCCTCTACATCCACTTTGTTGAGAGCTTTTATCACAAATGGATGTTGACTTTTGTCAAATGATTTTTCTACATGTATTGAGGTGAACATAGAGTTGGATATTTATTTATTTATTTTTTCTTAAAAGATTTTATTTATTTATTTAACAGAGAGAGATCACAAGTAGGCAGAGAGGCAGGCAGAGAGAGAGGAGGAAGCAGGCTCCCCGCTGAGCAGAGAGCCCGATGCGGGGCTCGATCCCAAGACCCTGGGATCAGGACCTGAGCCGAAGGCAGAGGCTTTAACCCACTGAGCCACCTAGGTGCCCCTAGAGTTGGATATTTAAATTTAAACGACTAAGCCACCCAGGTGCCCCGACCCACTTTTATATTTCTAAAAAGTTAAGCAATCACTTAGTACATATTAGGACCTCAACTTATATATGTTTAATAAATGGATGAATGATTTCATTATTCTCACATATCTGATAAACTCTGTTGAGCATATTTAACTGAATGCTTAGTGAGATAGAGATAGAGATTGATCTACGGAGAGATACAGGGAGGGAAAGAAATTATACTCTATGATACACTTACTTGAATATGAAGAGCTTATAAATAACAACAATCTATTCATGGTACAATTAATTATAAGAATATTTTTCGGTTATACATGCATGTAAATCCTCTTGAAAATGGGAAGTACTTGAACAATTTAGCAAATACATATGTGATTTGTCTGTGTATGTCTATACCGAAAGTAGGAGTAGGAGAGTATCAGGTTAATCTCAAGAACAGGATGATTTACCACGGCTTGCAAAGCAAACACAAGAATATGCATTTTGCATTGGCATAGTTTATGCTCACCTAAATAATATAACTTTAAGGCTTTGGTAGTACTCCCCTCATAGAAATATCCCTCCAAGAGCTTATCACTGATGCCTGACATTCTACTGTTCTCAGATAACCCCTTTAGGTCACTAAAATTACTTTTGAAATGTGTATACTCTTGAGAAATTATTTTAATAACTGTAAGACATTTCAAATGAGAGACATAAGGATGACAGCTATGGAGAATACAGGAGAGAAAAAAAGTCATTTGTGTCTGAGAAAGAGGAATCAATGGCAGTACTATCTGCCACCAGATTCCATATGTCAGACGGGACCACAGGTCTGTGTGTTACCTCAGTAAATTCGACTCTTAGTGCTCACCTCTAGTACTAACTGTTCACCAGTTACAAAAGAGAAGCACGTGCTGATGTCTCACCAATCCCTAGCTCCACTTCCAACCTCTCTCCCAAACTGTACGTGCCTTCCCATAGTCTTCAGGATACCTCTACTGGGATGAGGTACAGATAGGTCAAGTTCAAACTTCCTTCTACAAACTTGGCATTTCAAATGTCTATTACAATATATTACAATGATTTTTACATAATTCTTGCCTAATAAATATTTACTGATTGAATGAATATAGAACTTTTGTTTAAATGAACCTGCTTGTACCAGAGGTTATTACTGGATGACATGTGAGCCTGCTAAGCCATCGATTGCCAAATCCAGGGAAGATTTTAACGATCATCTAATTCAGCCCCTTCTTTTCATTTGTGAAGAAACTGTGCCCTTGGAGGCAAGAAAATTTCATCAGGTGGCAGAGATGGGACTAGAACTTGGATCTTTTGTCTCTGAATCACAAGTACTTTTAAGTCTTAATTCTACATAGTCATTTGGATCATTCGTTGCTAATTAGTTTCTGGTTTACTCTTTCCTCCATACCCCAAAGCATTATTCAGTTTCGTAGCTAATTTATATCAATATCAACTTATTAATCCCTTTGCTGATTGTAGATTCAATTTATATCACGAAGTCTTATTTTTTACATTATTTCCGTTTTCAGAAAAAACACAACTGAAATTATTCAAAATGTCCCTTAGCTAACATGATACAATTTCTGAATCTCCCCAGATAACATGCTTCATTTAAATGGTGCTGATTTCATGTCCATGCACAGCAGTCCTTGTCATCTTGTAAAATATCCTGTGCAGTGGGAATCACTTTTTAAAAAGGTCAAAAATCTTTAGGGTTTAGTGAATCAATACCATCTATTCAGGGAAGAACTAGTTCTTGCCTATTCATGACAGAAAATGGACACATTTATAAAAGCAATATAAGACGTCTCTAGGACCGTGGTGACACCTTTTAATTTCATGTAGAACTGAACACAAACTTGGTATACTTGAGCAGATAAAAAGATAAAATGTCAGCCTAAGAATTCTGGAGAACAGGAAGCTTGAGGCCAATAGCAATAGAGAGAGAAGTGTTATAAAAGAAAGTTGATTAAAAACTCACTTCATCATCCGTGATCCCTTCTTCTCTTGAAGCAATCAAAAGTTCCAAGCACATGTTGGTGCCATGCTCTGTGAGCACCAAGGTGGGTCATCGGTGAACTCTGAAAAATATATGGATGAAATATCTAAGTGTAAGTATAAATGACTGAAGACTAATTCCCGTCTAACTCTCTGAATGAATCTAAGAACGTTTAACTTTTAGCAGTTTGTCTCAAGAGATTATGTTTAAATTATTTTTTATTAAAAATAAAGCACAAAATTTAATAAATAACATGTCTGAAGTAAAATGTTTGTTTTCACTTTGTAGTCTGTTGTACACGTTGACTGTTATTTTAAAACTCTTAAAAAGAACCCCAAAACCTACCTTCCTTTTAATTCTTCCAGTGGTTATAAACAACAGTAGTATTTTCCTCAGAGCTAAATTCATGCTTCCATATCTCATCCTAAACCTTCATCCCACTAGACAGGTAGGGAAAAGAACAATACCCAGAGGTCAGTGTCTAAACTGAGGGGTAACTATTCCTTTATTATTTACAATTTGGGGTGCAGGGCCTTCTCAAATCACATATTGGTTTTTTTTTTTAAGATTTTATTTATTTATTTGATGGAGAGAGAAATCACAAGTAGGCAGAGAGGCAGGCAGAGAGAGGAGGAAGCAGGCTCCCTGACGAGCAGAGAGCCCGATGTGGGGCTCGCTCCCAGGATCATGACCTGAGACGAATGCAGAGGCTCAATGTACTGAGCCACCCAAGCGCCCCACATAATGATGTCGGAATGTCAACTCTGCACTGGAATTATACTTTGACTGAAGGATATAGGCTGCCTCCTTTTGGGAAAGAATGGAACTGCACCTGTGCCACACAAACAGTAAATTAGAATTGCAGGCTAACACTGAACTCAATGAACTTTATGGTGATCATTTTAATGCTCAAATTCCCCCTCCCCACCCCGAGTTTAGAATCATAGAACTCCTGCGCTGATAAGACCTCTGTGGTCTGTTCCCTTTCTATAATTTTCCAGCTCAGCCGTCCGACTTCTGCTTGGCCTTCTGATTCAGTGATGGGGCTGGCGATTTCCCAAACAACCCCTTCCCTCTTCAGATGATCTGCATCCTAAAACTTTCTGCTTTTATTTTTAAAAATCACTGACCAAGGATGTCTAGCTGGTATTCTGTTTAATTTCTGAGACACATCAGAGATATTTTTTCCTTCTCTGAGACTGAACTGAGGCGCAACAAGAAAAATTTGGGACTTCTGGATCTTGGGCTATACAGTCAATGTTATAACGTACAAATTGTGCTAAAGGAAGCTAACAGATCTGACCAAACATAGTTTCTTTCCCCTCCAAAATACACAGGCACTCTGGACACTGGAACACAAATACTCGCTCTAGTCCACCCCTGGACATCCCCAAGAGACCAAGGAGCCCTTCAAGCTTCCTGAAGGCTCTTAATCTCTCAATACAATTTCCTCGTGAAACAGTAACCTCCTTTCCTCACTGCCTGCTGGGTGAGCTACCTAGATACCGACTGGCAGCCCATGGAGACCTCTCATTCCAGTTGATGCAATCTCCTTGTTTGCATCGTCTTTCCTAGGTACAGCCATTTCTTGGTTCTTGAGTAGAAAGAGTGGAATAACCATGTGCACATATGTCCAATCACCTTACTTTTAGGATTAACCTCCTCCTAGGCTTACGGTCTCCTTCATGTTATCCATTCCATTTGTCCCCTTCTCCATCCTGCGATAGTGGAGAAAACGTTCACAGCTTTGGCCCAGCAGGAGTGGGACTGGCAGGCAGGGAACAGGTGATTAGTACGTAGGGGCAGGATTGCAGAGCCACGGGGTTCTGGAGGCTCAGGAGGAACGTTCAAGGGAACAAGAGGAGAACCGGGGTTTGTGGGAGCTGCAGAGGAAATTGGGGGAGGAAACTTCTGCAGTGCTGGTTCCCTTAGAGGGGCTCAGGAAACTTCTGCAGTGCTGGTTCCCTTAGAGGGGCTCAGGTCCGCATGGAAAGATCATACCACGTGGAGGCTGCAAGGTGGATGGACGAGGAAGCATGAGTGTCTCTGGCAGAGCGAGGCTGCCATCCTCACACCCACACGGAGACTCCAAGCTGCAGCCAGAGACCCCGGGGAGTGTCCCTCCTGCACCCAGAGGTTGTGCCCGCTCTAAAAGAGAAATGCTCCCAAAGATGACAATAGTAATATCACAGAACAGATATTGAAGGCTGCATTTCAATCTGAGAGCCACTGATCTGATGACGGGCAAGGAAGATGAGAAGCAAAAGGATTCCAGCTGACCTTCTGGTCCCACAGTGCTACCTTCATGGAGTCAGGACTTCCTGCTGCAAGCCTGACTTCCCACGGAAGTTAAGGGGTCAGCATGAGGCCAGAATTGGACAAAGTGAAAGCAAGATTGTACAAAATTTGAGAGTTAGAGAACATAGTAAGAGAAAATATGAGATGTTTTCCTTTGTTTGAACCCATTTTACTGAAAGAACTGTGCATTTGTTTGGTTTTTGGAATAACACCAACAAAACTTTAATGACAATAGATAGGTCCAAGATAGCTCTAGTTGTAATAATCCAATTCTAGGTTTAAATCTGACCGCACATGAATCTGTGAATCAACTATAAGTAACAGTGTTACAACGAGAACATAAGTTTTATGTTTAAAAACCATCAATTTGTGAATAGAATATAGTCAGTTTTTAGGCTGGGAAATGCCTTTTGTTATCAATTAAATATATAGCTGATATGGTTCAAGTTTAAATCAAAGCTACCAGAATACAATAACAATGCAGTAAATACCAAGTTGTTATTCATTAAAATTTGATTTGGGGAAGTATCACACATTGTTTTCCAGTGGCGCAGGTTCAAACAATAACATAATTGTAATGATTGATAGGGGCACCATTAAAACTTCAGAATGACTTTTCTTCATGGAATAAAGGTTCTAAACTTCTCCATAAAATGTTGTTATTCTGAGCAACTGCTGCCACTTTTTTAACAGTCTCTAGCCCAAAACAATAAAAGAAAACAATCTTTCAAGAAGTAATAAAACTATATGACAAGTAATGAAGAAAAAGAAACCAAATTCTAAGGTACCATATTATTGAATATAGATATTCAAGTTTAAAGCATTAAAAAAAAAAAAACCCATGTCATTTCAATAGGAAGAAAAGAAGTCCAAAAGAGGCACAAATTTAGAAATTAGGACTCAAGACAAACTCCAAATTCAATATAGAGATTACGGTACATGGATTCTCAAACTGTATAAATGAATTGCACTATGCTGATGGGGGACACGATGTAGTAAGATAAAACTCATTTGTTCCTACCTAGAATTTGGGAGTTTTACTGCCTCACTTCATTTCTAGACACAACAGAACACAGGGAGCCTACAACTGATGGTGCATTTCAAAGCAATTTCTAATGTCTAAATTTCAGGTATTAAAGTTTTAATTATTAAAAGAAACTGAATTCTTTATTCTTATTTATTTAAAATTAAAAAAAAAGATTTATTTATTTGAGAGAGAGAGCGCATGTGCTCATGCACATGAGTAGGGGGAGGGGCAAAAGGAAAGGGAGAGAGAAAGAGAAGCAGACTCCCAACTGAGCACGGAGCCCGACGTGGGGCTCCATCTCAGGACCCTAAGATCATGACCTGAGCCAGAATCAAAAGTTGGATGCCTAATTGCCCAAGCCACCTAGGCGCTCCTCATTATTTTTTTCTTTTTAAAATTGATAAAAATTATTTTGAAATTATTTTATATTCACAAGAAGTCAGAAAGATAGTACCAAGTGTTGCTGGTACCCTTCACTCAGTTTCCCCCAATGGTTCTATCTCACATAGTTATACTATAATATCAAAACCAGCACACTGAAATTGGTACACTGTATGTCTATAGATTTCTATCGTTTTATCACGTAGGTAGATTTGTGAAGCCACCACTTCAGTCGAGACATAAAACTATTCCATGACCACAAAGATCTCTCTCTTCCTAGTCTTTACAGTCACTCCTGTCTCCTTCTCCCTGCCGTTCCTAACCCCTGACATTCACAAACTGTTTTTAATCTCTATAAAGAGATGTCATTTTTGGGAACATAATATAAATAGAATCATACAGTATATGACCTTTGGACGTAGCTTCTTCTTCTTTTCTTTTTTTTTGCTTGAAATTCATCTAAGTCATATGTATCAATAGTTTGCTCATTTTTATTGCTGAGTATTAGTTATTCTCACAATGGCTTTTGACTGATTTAGATTTTGGTTCCTGGCATGGTCTCTCTTGGTCTAATGAGGTGTGGGAAGATTTATCCAGATATCACTAGCACATCAGAAGAGTACGAGAGCTGGCAGAAACGAAATACTAGGAGAAATGAAGATGTATTTCAAAGTCTTCCAGGCTTGTGAGGCAAAAAAGTCGTAGGTAAATATTCAAAATAGCGCTTTGAAATTTAGAATTCAAGAAATGTTAGAAGGAGTATTCTATATGATATTTGTATAAAGAACAGGTTAGATTAAGCTGTTTTTGGTAACGAAGATGAGTGAGAAGGATGTGAAGTTTCCCTTAGAAATTACTTATCAAAAAAACCCACTCAGTGTCAGTTGTATTCCTTCCTAGGGCACATTTAAATATCTGTACTTTAAACATTTTTTTTTAAGATTTTATTTATTTATTTGTCAGAGAGAGAGAGAGCGCAGGAGCGAGCACAGGCAGACAGAGAGGCAGGCAGAGGCAGAGGGAGAGGGAGAAGCAGGCTCCCTGCCGAGCAAGGAGCCTGATGCGGGACTCGATCCCAGGACGCTGGGATCATGACCTGAGTCGAAGGCAGCCGCTTAACCAGCTGAGCCACCCAGGTGTCCCTAAATATCTGTACTTTAAATTCATAAACAATATGAGTAGAAACATTAATGGATAAACCTTGAATCTTTCAAAACGTGGTTTGTAGCTGAGACATTAGGAGTGATACCGAGAGCTACCACCCGGTGGCAGTATAGCCTAACTGCCTACTTCAAGGGGGTGGGCCCCGGAGTTGGAGTAGAAGAGGGTGGCAGCTTCTACAGCAGCTTCTAGCTGCTAACCCTGAGGTCCAGGGGTGGTACAAACTTCACACCAGCTACCTGTGGTCGCTAGGCTGTTCCTAGTTGTGATAGACAAAGCATGTTGGACACAATGCACTTTCATGCAGAACCAATTTTGAAACCTCTTCTGGCCCCCCTTCCTTTTCCAAATTCCACACTTAACGCAGTAGTGTAATTAATTAGAGCAGAACTAACAGCAGGGGCTTTTTACACAGCATTTCTTAGCATACGTGTAGGGCACCCAAAGAATACAGCATGCCGAAGCTGAACACAGCAAAAGAACTTCCAAGGAGTGTAAAAACAGTACAGCTTTCCTTGCCCCAGCAGAATACTACAGGTTTCTTCAGTGGGTAAAATACAGTGTTTCTGCAAGGCAGAACACCCGTTACAAGTGAAAATGGAGATTCTGTACTGAATATAGTTGGAGTAACTGAATGTGGGCATGCATGACACTGAGAACGTCTAATCCTGTTCTCTTACATGATTCCTAGAATTTAACAGCTGGGATTTTATCCTTAGAACAGGACCATGGAAGAATCTTCTCTGGAGAGCTGATCAATCAAGAGGAAAGCCCTAAAGGTGCTGACACCACTGATTCGCCAATGAAATGTTTCAGTCTGCTCATAAAGTTTAAAGACTATTTGTTTTAGAGAGACGGAGAGAGCACATGAGCAAGCAGGGAGAGGCGCAGAGGGAGAAGGGAACGCAGACTCCACGCTGAGCACGGAACCCAACACAGGGCTGGATCTTAATCGTGACCTGAGCAGAAATCAAGAGTGGTTCACTTAGCGGACTGAGCCACCCAGTGCCCCTGCTCACCCCACAACAAAATTCATGCTTGTGAGTCTTAGCCCATATGCTGAATGTGTCCATTCTTGCTTTTTTACTCTTAAGAACAGACAACTGAGACTTGCTGCAGAGAGCTCTTCCATGACAGAGACAGAGGGATCAAATAAATGAAAGGGAAAAAGGAAACTTGGAAACAGGAAATGATTAAAAATGCATACAGACAGGAGATGATTTAAGAAATACCATCATGAATATTCTCAAAGAGCCAAAGAAGCTATTATAACCATGAAACAAGAACAGATGCAGTTAAAAACGGTGACACAGGAAACAAACTTTCTCAAAATTAAAAAAATATGACAGCAGGAAAAAAAATAACTCAAGAGAAGGGATTGGAAAATAAAATTACATTAATTTTCCAGAATTGAGAAATGGAAAATAGGAGAAATAAATAAATTAGAGAACCAAAATAGCAGATATATTATATAAATAATAGAAGTTTCAGAAAGAGACAGAACAGAAAACGAAGGGAAAGAAGTATCAGGCAATGATTTAAAGAATTTTCCCTGAATTGATACATATGAGTTATTAAACAAATATGCCCAATGAGTGCCTAGAAAAATGGGCAAAATTTCACCCTCGCCAAAGCAAATTATTAAAAAATACCAGAACACTGGGGGGAAAAATACCCAACTAGACATCAGAAGCTAGAACACAACATTCCAAAGAGAAATGAATTCCAATCTATAATTCTATACTCAGGCCAATTATCAATCAAGTATGAAAAGACATAGGTATTCTTAGATGTGTAAGTTCTCAAAAATTTACTACTAGTACATCCTATCTTGGAGGATAATGGCAATTATCCTTTATTAGGGGCACCTGGGTGGCTCAGTGTGTTAAGCCTCTGCCTTCGGCTCAGGTCACGATCCCAGGGTCCTGGGATCGAGCCCTGCATTGGGCTCTCTGCTCAGTGGGGAGCTGCTCCCCCCATCTCTCTCCGCCTGCCTCTCTGCCTACTTGTGATCTCTGTCAAATAAATAAATAAAATCTTAAAAAAAATCCTTTATCAAAATAAGAAAGTAACCTAGGAATGAGAAAGGTATAGGATAAAACAGAATGAAAAACTCATAGAGAGGAAAGAAAAAGGGAATCTCTAGGAGGGGATGAAAGCTTAGCAAGCAGCCGGTCCATATGGCAACAACTCAGATGATTCCAGAAGGCATGCGCTTTAGACGGATTATACAATAAAATGATGAGTCTATAATTTTGGTAGACTACCTTTATTTACTGAAGGGAGATACGGGACTGGATGAAAATTTCAGGTTAAGCTGATAATTACCTAGAAAATTAGACAATTATTTAATTATTAACTCCAGGAAAAACAAAAAGGTGTACAGTGAACTTGAGCAATCAGAGTTTACTGTGCAGCTCAGCTGGGAATAGTGTTTACATAGTTCTATCAATGTAAATGTTGAATATTAATTTATGTTATGATAAAACTACACTGGGAGGGTATGGATATGAGAAACTGGTAAGTACAGAAGGGTGGGGGAGGAAATAAAGCTTCATCTTCATCCTCTATAATGGGTATTCTTTTGGAAAAACTGAAACTGAATAATCAAGAATTAGTAAGCATGTTATTTAATAATATCCAAGTAATTTCTTTAAATGTCAGCTTGGAAAGAATTGAATGTGGCTACCTAAGGAGAGGAAAAAATGGGACAGAGTGGAATTGATTAGGGAAATTTTTATTTTATATAACAATAGTACAGAAATATTTAAGTTAAAACATAGGCATATAATTTTGATAAAAAATAAAAACTTACGTTTAAATAAAATATAGACTGGGCCGAGCTGAGGAATGCCCATGCTCAAGGTATGCATGTAGTTCCAGTTTTAATGACCCAAATTCCTGAGAAGGCCCAGTGTGCTGTTTATCCAGGAAAACATTGGCATGTATTTTGGAAGGATTATATAATAAAATGATGAGTCTAAAATTTTGACAGAAGTACATACTGAGTTGCCCTTTTAAAACTTAGGACAGACTATCCTTTGCATCTATTTAGCTGGAAGCATGCCAACAGTATGAATAAAAAGAAATGACCAGCCAACAATCAAATCCCATGGTTCAGAGAACTCACCGATCAGCTCTTGGGTGAGAAAATCTTCCCCAGATTTTTTTTTTTTCTTTTTAACCAATTAGGTTTTTAAATGACATTTTTTAGAATTAGAAAGCACTGCAAGAACTCAGAAAACAACTTGCTTTTATATAATTGAAATGATATGCATTTGTCTCAGTTGAGGAGAAACTATGCATGTATCATAAAATTTTCTTTCTTTGTAATGTGACAATTTCTTGGTAAATCATAAATTGCAATTTCCTTTAAAGTTAATTGTTTAGGGAATAAGATACTTTTCAGTGATTTTGATACTATCTTAAATTAGTAACTGTGAATATAATAGAAGTTCTTTCAGATCATTAGGAAACATTTTAATAAATTTTATTTTCAGAGGAAAATAAAGCCAGTGAATTGGTTAAAGCATTAGACCAAAGGGGTAGATTGAATCCCTGTTTAGGTCACTTTGTATATCCTTCTATGCCTAGCCAGTTACTTCAAGGGGAATGCACTGGAAGAGTACAAATGATCAGCACAAATCTATCAGTATTCTTTATGGACTAAGGATGTTCTATTAGTATGTGTGTTCTTATAGAAATGAGAATAACACTTAGGTCATTGTTATGGTCTTAAATGAGTGGTTCTGTTAATTCAGCAAAATTCTGCACTTATGTATAAACTACCATTTTATAGTACTGGACCACTGAAATTTCTGCACAGCTGTTTTTTTCTGTGTTCTATTAAAGTTTAAATTTGTTTACATATTGAGTCCATGTTTTAGCACATCGAGGGCCTTTAAAATTTTATTTATTTATTTATTTATTTATTTATTTATTTTTAGAGTTGGGCAAGGGCAGAAGGAGAGGAAGAGAGAGAATCTTTAGCAGGCTCAATGCCCAGCAGAGAACCCAACAGGAGGCTCAATCTCACAACCATGAGATCACGATCTGAGCTGAAATGGAGAGTTGGTCGCTTAACTGACTGAGCCACCCACGTGCCCTGAGCACTTAAAAAAAAGAGATTGATTTATTGCATTATAAACTGTTTATAAAACAAAGGGATTTGGGTGCCTGGGTGGCTCAGTGGGTTAGGCCTCTGCCTTCAGCTCAGGTCATGATCTCAGGGTCCTGGGA
Source organism: Taxidea taxus jeffersonii (assembly GCA_003697995.1). Lineage (NCBI taxonomy): Eukaryota > Metazoa > Chordata > Mammalia > Carnivora > Mustelidae > Taxidea > Taxidea taxus. The sequence continues at coordinate 28,381 of RCUC01123354.1, forward strand.
TCGAGCCCGGCATTGGGCTTTCTGCTCAGTGGGGAGCCTGTTCCCCCCCCTCTCTGCCTGCCTCTCTGCCTACTTGTGATCTCTCTCTGTCAAATAAATAAATCTTAAAAACAAAAACAAAGGGATTACTATTAATACCTGAGCCTGGTAGTCTTTCCACAAGGTAAATTTCCAAGGGGATTTCTTCTTAAGAGGCAACATAGTAATTACAGATTACTGTTCCCTCCCCCACTATAAACTCCTGATCTGTGATATGTTTCTCAAATATTCAGTGAGATATCAGCAGAGGAAAGTCTGCCCTTATAATGGCTTACTGGGAACAATGGTGGAATTAGAATCAAGCTGTCTTGCTGTGTGCTCCTGACCAAAACACATAAGCCTCTCTGGGTTTTTAAGAAAATGAAGAGCCACAGATTGAAAAATATATTTTCAAAATAGGCACTTAACAGATCATTTGTGTTAAACATTAAAAACTCATATAGCTCAATAATAAGAATATTAAAACTCAATTAAAATGTGCAAAAGATTTGAACAGCCACTTCACCAAAAGAATATACCCAAATGGCCAAGAAGCACATGAAAAGATATTCATTGACACTGGTCATTATATGGAAACCCAAGTTAACTCCAGGACAAGACAATGACCATATAGGTTCAACAAGAGGGATATAAAGTGCAAAAAATCAAGAATAATTTGATTTTCATCTAGAACTTCACTGATTAGATTTTCTTTCTGAAATTATATTCTCCCCAGAAGAATATTCAGTGCTCCTTTAGGAAGAATGTCTCTGTCCATTGTGATACAGAATTTTCCTAGAGAGAACGGAAATATGTGGTCTAAAGCAAAGATGTTTCTTCTCTTCAGGGTTTGATACGTTTTTCATCCTGGGATTGTCCAATAATATAGCTCCTCACATAAACCTGGGAAGAACTAAATCTTTTAAGGATTAACCAAGAGGTTAAGCTGAGTGTTTTGTTTTTGAACGTTCATCATTAGAAGTGTGAGGTCTAGATCTGTATGGAAAAGCCAGAGAAGCAAGCATTAAGGACAACTCTAGAAAGAAACCCACACCCTCCTCAATTTTTTGATAATTTAGACTCATTACACAATTTGCACAGAAGTGGAGCAAGGTTCTCACCAAATATTATGAAGAAGGTATAGAAAAGGATAAGAGGCACAATTGGGAAAATAAATTTTAAAAATTTGTAAGAACATAAAATGTTGAGAAAAAAAGTTAAACAGATCAGGCTACATTCGTTATTAACTCCTATGTTCCCATAAACATATGGGAGTTGAGCTGTAATATAAAAGTTAAACATTAAAGCTAAAATTTAAAACTTCAGTTAAAATAGATTCAATTTGAAATAAAGGCTAAGATCAAATCCTAAAAACATTAATATAGAAGCAGTAAAAAATTTAAGCACAAGGATAAAAAGCAATGGTATAGAAACCTTAAACTGTTATTCTAGACGGAATTGAGGGGAAGGAAGAGTTAAGAGCAAAAATATGAAAGTAAGAAAAAAAAACTTAAAGGAGAAAAATGATTGTGAGAATTTTTAAGATGAAGTTGAGAATAAATCACTTGGGCATATGGCCACCAGAATTATTCTTCAAGATGGAATAATTCTACAAGGATTTAGACAATGATGACTCTCTTAAAAATTTCAGAATTTAATTATAGAAGGATGGTGCGAGCCATTGGATTGCAAAGGGCAGGTCAAATGTGTCATGGTGCCCAATCCAGTGTGCGCAAACAGGGCAGAGAGATCTAGGTGGAGAAGCCACATAAGACGGAGGGAGCTCCCGGGAATTCTGACTTCATGGTCACTTTTTTTTTTTTTTAAGATTTTATTTATTTATTTGACAGACAGATCACAAGTAGGCGGAGAGGCAGGCAGAGAGAGAGAAGGAAGCAGGTTCCCCGCTGAGCAGAGAGCCCCGATGTGGGGCTCGATCCCAGGACACTGAGACCATGACCTGAGCAGAAGGCAGAGGCCTTAACCCACTGAGCCACCCACGTGCCCCATTCATGATCACTCTTATCAATTTTATACTCTGCTGGGCCATTAAAAACCAATTGTAATGCAAATACATATTCTATTCCATTCTTTATATATTATACATGCATTCCATTTCTGAGTTCTTACCATGGAAATAAAAAATAACAAAGAACATAAAGAACATACCTAGAACATGTTTAGGCTCACTCACACCTCTTTTTCTATTATTATGCCCTTGTGGAGCTCTTCTCGAAGCCCCAGAGGTTTCGTTAAGACAGAAGAAGATTCCAGACATCATGGATTAACAATTTTCGAATAAGTGGAGTTTTTGAATAAGTGGAGTTTGAAGATGAGAGAAAGACACACAGGCTGTCTGGCTGAGATGTGGAGAGAGAGCAGTGAAGAGAGAAGGAAGGGGAGACCAGGAGACTCTCTGAGGAGTTGGGCCAAGGCTTTGTAAGCAAGCTCTGGGGGTACATCTGACGGCTACAAGCAGAGAGGTTTGTTGAAGTGGAAAGATCAGAGGCCTCACAGCAGTCTTAGGTCCTTGCTTTCTTCTTCTGTGTTTTGTTCTTAGAGGCTTCTGGCCCTCAGCAACCCTTGTTTATAAAGACAGGACGGAGACTCCCTGGGAAGGTGAAGGAGGGGGAGGGGCGTGGCCCTGGTTTCTCAACGCAAAGAAACAAACAAAGGAACAAACAGGTGGGTTTTCTGGCGGCACCACCAGGGAATTTGAATTTTTCAGCTCATTTACCAAACTTGCCATAAAAGAGAAGTAACCAAAATCGAAATATTTAGTGTACATATAGAAATAAAAAAATCAAGCATCAAAAGTTAAAATACTTTTTTCCCTAAAAACAGGGAAAATGCCAAGTAACTATGTTATTAGGACAGCTCTGTATAACAAGGAATTAATGGAAGGCAAACATGCTTCAGGAAAATTATTTACATCAGGCTGTCTTGTATAGCACTACTTCAAAGAACTTAGATTTTCTGAATTGGTCTGACGAAGCTGGGGAATCCAGGCAGTTCGTTCTCTGATCTTTACTCTCTTTAGAGCTCCTTTATCCCCCTGGGGTGCTCCGTCGTCCTCCACACCGTGCGATGGTACCCACTGACCCCAAAAGCTCAACTCCTTCACAATCTCCACCCCCCAAAATGGGTAATTCTTTTGTAGTTTTGTGTAAAGGCATTAAAAATTACTGTCTCAACTGTTTAAGACAACTGTCTTCGTACATAAAACATTTGCTTCTGCTAAAGGGCTTTTGCTCACCTATAAGCAGTTCACAGAGGGAATTTCAGAAGGCTGAGGGAGGAACAGCCACTGATCCTAAAACTACATTTCAAATCTTAGCTTTCTTTGCTAGTGATGGAGGCTGGAAACAGGATTTTCATTTTCTGAAAATAAAACAAATATGAAAACATCAGAGGATATTACATATAAGTAAATATGTATAAAATATGCAGAATGCATATATTATGTGTGTATAAATATATGTATGTGTACATATACATACATATGATAACATGTCCATCTTCTGGGGCGCCTGGATGGCTCAGTGGGGTAAAGCCTCTGCCTTCGGCTCAGGTCATGATCTCAGGGTCCTGGGATCAAGCCCCGCATCAGGCTCTCTGCTCAGTGGGGAGCCTGCTTCCTCCTCTCTCTCTGCCTGCCTCTCTGCCTACTTGTGATCTCTGTCTGTCAAATAAATAAATAAAATCTTAAAAAAAAAAAGTCCATCTTCTTCTAGATGGTTTATATACAGGCTAAAATTCACTAAGTTGCTTAGTTTCTTTGGGTCCTTGTAGTCAATCACAGTGGTCTGCCAAGGCAAGGGGCTTCGAGAAAGAACTTATTTCCTTCACTGGGGACCAGGTTGTGAGTGCTGTGTGAATGTTGCCACCTCCAGAGCTGCGGAATGCATTGAAAAGTCTGCCAAGTGTCACAGCAGCAAAATGGTGCTTTGAGGGAGGTACTCTTGAAGCACTTAATACCTAGGAAATAGACTGCAAGTCCTCGCTGCGTAACACGAGAAGTACTAGATTCTTCCAGCTGATTCTCTACCATGGCCCTTCCAAGGACTTCAGAACTCCCTGCCCCCACCTGCTGTGCCTCAGAGACAAGGTGCAAGCCAACCTCCCGCTGTGCTGCTTTGGGACATAGGTGGGTTGTAGGGCTCAGAGTAAGGCTGAGCTGAGAACGAGCCACCTGAGCACTCTTTACAGAACAGGACAAACTTTATGGAGTGTCTATGAAGATGTATTAAAAATAAGATTTTATCTGCGAATAAAAAAATCAAGGAAATAGAATTAGAAGAACTTGATCGTAAGCGCATACCTGTGTTATGTGGGAGTTTGCATGAAATCTCTCTGCCTGGGGCATGTTTGCTTCATTATGTTCCCCACCATTACCCACGCACACATTAACTCAGCATTTTATTATATCAATAAGTCAGTAATCAGTTATTTATCTAAGGCTTATTACAGGGCCAGCGCTGTGCTGGGGACTGTGGAAGCACTGATGTATTTCCGATGATGTATTTCCTTGCCAAAGAAATTACAAGCCCGTTAGGGGAAGAAGGAGCCATTACTAGACTCATATCAGATCTCATTTTGCGTATCAACCTTTGGGAACTTCGTGACATTTCAACGGCTCTTCAATGTCTATTCCCACAAATGTTCCTTGCTTTAAGGGTGAGGGGAAAAGGTATGTGTGAATTTCCCCGGGCCTCTGGTTATCTGCAGGTACTGGTGGGAGAGCGGTGACTGGCTTTCTCTCCAAGGCAACAGCTGCCTTCTTTGCCTGCTAGGACCTGGGGCTGTTTCCATCACGGTGGAAAGAAACACTAAGGGCTTAATCTCCTTTGCTTGCACACTGGGGGTTCTTGAAAAGTGCAGCAATTTCTGATCATTATTCTGTGCGGCACCTTCATAAAGATCCCATCTGGGGTTTCAAGTCTCCATTTCTACCTGGTGGCCCAGCCTTCATTGGCTTTTAGACAGAGGTTCTCAGAGTGTGGTTTGTGGACTCCCGGGGTGGGGGTGGGGTCTCTGAGATATTTTTTAGGGTGTCTCCTGTTCCCAACTATTTTCATAATAATATAAGGTGTGATATTCCCCTTTCACTCTGTTGATATTTGCACCAGTAATGCCAACATCAGTGACTGGCAATGCAGCCATTGCCCTAGCATCAGATCAAACAAGCCCCCGCCATCAAACAAGCCCCTGCCTGTACACGTATTCTCCACCATCAGGCACTCGGGGGGAGAGAAGTTAAGAACATCCTGATGAAATAAAAGTATTCATTTCTGATCTGGTAAAACAGTGTCTCTCTGTTGTTCACTATGTTTAGAAAATATAGCTATTTTCCATCAGATGTTATCTGTGTTATACTTTACTGAGTATTTTCAATATTCAATTCCATATTCAATATTCCTGCACCCTCAAGCAGGAAGATTGTCTCCGGAACAGCACTCATGAGACTGAGGTTTCCTAGTCATTTTCCCATACAGTGCGGCATTTTACTAGAGAGAATAACTGATAGACCAACTCTGGTTTTTCAGACTTGCGAACGTGGCAGCCATTTCACTGAAAATGAATGAAGTAAACCTGTCTCCTGAAGGAAAACTGATGGAATTTGTTGATGATGACAAAACTGAAGACTTCACACAACAACTAGAATTTTGTAAAGTGCTTATCTGTGCTGTGAGCTGCAGCTTCTCTACCCTTAAAGACCTTTCTGGGAAGACTGGTAATGACAGTAACGAATATGGTTTTTTGCTATCGTGTAACTAAATGGGTCAGTATTTACAAGATGCTATAAAATCAAGAATGGGTAAAAAGATATCTTTAAATGCAAGACAGACAAATGGATTATTAAGTAACTAAGTATGAAAGGTTCACTGATTTGGTTTCAGATTCCATTCTGCAACTCATGTTTAAAAAGTCAGTACTTGCTGAATTTTGGTGTAGTATCAAAGAACAGCAATTATCTGAACAGGACATGGAACATCTGCCTTTTCCAATTAAGTATCTGTGCAAAGTAAATTTTTTTTCTAACTACTCAACTAAAATAACAGATTGAATAATGATGAAAACGTACATATCAGGGACTTTGATGGTCCCTTCTCCCTATATGGGTCCGGATTGTGCCAGATCCTAATTATATCCATTTCAGTTATACACTGGGAGAGAGGGGAAAAGACCACACGATAGGTCTACAGACCCACTGACCCACTGTGAAACATTGTTGGGCGAGGATTTCATTTATCCTCTGGCCTCCATAAGCCCCTACTCTGGCAGATGGCTAAAAGTCACTTTGGGAGAAGAACTGGGGCAACATTGGTTGTACACACTTGTACAAACATTTCAGGGTCCTTTCTGTCTTTCTTTTTTTTTTTTTTTAAAGATTTTATTCATTTATTTGACAGACAGAGATCACAGGTAGGCAGAGAGGCAGGCAGAGAGAGAGGAAGGGAAGCAGGTTCTCCACTGAGCAGAGAGCCTGATGTGGGGCTCGATCCCAGGACCCTGGGATCACGACCTGAGCTGAAGGCAGAGGCTTAACCAACTGAGCCACCCAGTCGTCCCGTACCTGTGCCTTCTTTATTGTGTTAGCGAAGGGCTTGTTCTTTGGGCCCTCCTGGGAAATATGACAGATGGCGGGTTCTCCAGTCTTGGGTCACAAATCCGTTCTGACATTCCACACCTGTGAGGTGTTCCCTGGCACCTGCTAGGGCAATTTGGGCATTTCTACAAAATTTGTTGTAGGCCAATGTTGTGTCCTACCTTCCAGGAGCAAACTCAAACACATTTAGGCTGGCACTAAGTGTTCTTGTGAATACATTAACCTCTGGGTCATGAGAGAGTCTTCCTATGTCCATATACTATTGTCTCGCCAGATTTCAGTCCCTCCTGATCGGACGCCCTCACAAGCCATGGCCACTCTCTTCCTGTTTGCTAAACAGGCTCCAGCAGGTCCTAAGGGTTCAAGAATCTTAATTTCATCCATCCGAAAGCCTCATCTCAGGAGCCCACTACTTTTCTACCAGCTGCCGAGCTCACGTAGGGAATCTGCTTTGCAGCTCCCTCACCCTCACGGTTATGTCCTGGGCATGACTTTCCATCATGGTTTGTTGCATGAGACCATAGCATAAAGGTTTCTTTTCATGCTGGTTGGCCGTTTCTGACTTTCACGGCATGCTCTGAGCTGTAAGTAGTCGAATTCTGATCCTGTCAACTTCCTTTTCAAGGCTTCTGAAGTAGTTAAGAAAAGTGGCTAACTCCACACTCTTACGATTACATTTGCCCCACCCTGTCCATCGCCACAGCCATGGCATTCACCTTCCACCTGCACCTTAACCCAGTCTACCTGCACCTCAACTCAGTCTACCACATCCAAGAAGCTTAGTACTAAGTGTTGGCTACTCGGTGTCAGGGGTGTCAGTCCATCCGGTCTGACATCATGACCATCTGAGCAGTTTCAGAATTCCTTCTTGAGGGTCTGCTCTCCAGAGATAATTTGATATGAGTTTTCTTGGTCAGGGTCTCTGTTGGAAAGCAGAAACCAAGACAAGGGCTTGAAGACAAGTAGTTAATTTTGGGAAAGTGTTTTAGAGGAACTGCACTGGAGGCCTGGGAAGCAAGTCGGAGAAACAGGGAAAACTAATGCAGGGTACATGCTGCTGTCCATGGTAGGCAACTGAGGCTAAACCACCCCAGGTCTTCTAAGGAGCTGTGTATAATGAACAAGCTTTCCCGCATGATGAAAAGAACACAGAGCCAATGCTCCATAGCCCCACCTCACGGATTTGGACTTGGCTATGTTCCTTGAGCCTCTTACACAGGCTCCCCCCACCACTCCCCAGCAGGGTTCCAGACTCTGGGGCAGAGGCAGAGTGTAGTACAGTGGAGACAAAGTGTTGTCCATCATTCATCCTAAGAATGGCAGCAGCACTTGGGCTGGAGCGCACACAATGAGAAGGTGCAAGATGGTGTACAATGGTGTCCAATCTGTGATATTAACCTTAATGACTTTCAGTTTTGCTCCACTTCTGTCTCCATTGCCTTAATCTATAACTGCCTTACTCTGAAATAACTGGCGCCCGTCTTTTACTGATTATTGCAAAGCATTTTTAACCAATACTGCACAGTACCAAACTTCTTGATAAGAAAGAGAGAGATAATAAAAAGTCAACATAGAGAAGCTGGCTTTTTAAGAAACATCTTCAGACCTCCTTCATGTATTATTTCCAAAGCTATAATTTAGTGAGCTTGACTTTAGTCATTCATAACATTTTAATTTTGGATCTAATAAAGGCTAGGCACTATGCCAGGCACATAGAGTACGAGACAAATGTGATAAAAAGAAAAAACAAAACAACAAAACTTTGCAGTACGGACAATACTATAAAGCATGAATGTAGGCATGCTAATAAATTATTTCAGAAGAGTATGAAAAGTTCTACTATAAAGATATGCACAATAGTGGGGGATTACAAAGGAGGAACCATTACTGGTCAAAAAGGCAGAAAAAAGATTCTAGGCAAGAGTTAAGTTTGAAGTGAGTTTTGAAGGATGGGTTGAACCCGGGTAGAAGGGGGAGGTAACAACAACATTTGCAAAAGCACAGAAGCAGAAAAAAGCATGTTGTGTTCATCATGTGGTGGTTGAAGAAGCATTTTTGGGGGTTATCTGGTGAGGGTAGAAATATGAGATTTAAACTAAGAATGGCAAGGGATGCAAGAAATCAACTGTAACAGATCTTATATATACTAGGGTGTTCTTTTTTTTTGCCAGGAAATGACAGATTTAAATTTTAGTTTCATGAAACAAAGATAAATTGGCAAAGAGAGTTAGAGCTAGGAGATGGGTTGGCAGATTATTATGATAAGCCAAGTAAGAGAAGAACTATGAACTAGGGCATGGGCAGTAGGAATAGACCTGATGGATGGACTTCTGAGATTTATGTGAACAGAATCAACAGAATTTGTGTAATTGACTTGAACTCTCCTGGGTCCCTTTTGTAAAGACTGTTGTCTTTGTCTTTTCCCATTTTGGTAACTCAACATTGAAGTAGGAAAGCAGGAAGAGTCAAAGTTTCTATTTGGATGCCTGATAGGCAGTACCATTAATTAAAATAAAGTTGTTAAGGGGAAACCTATATTTGGAGATTCTAAAGAAAATGAGTCATTTTTCAGAACTAGTGCAGTACCTGTAAGACAACCCATATGATGATGCTCAATAAGGGACTATACACTGTTTCTAGAATAGCCCATCTCCTTCCATGATTTCAGTTAACAACCATATGATTAAAACTGCCATATTTACATGTCTAGGACTAACTGCCCTCTTGAGTTCAAAACAGTGTCTCTAAGCATCTGACTCATCATATCCCCAAACTAAACTTATTTCCCACCAAATCCTCTCCTTACCCGGTGTTATTTATATCAGAAAACAGTATTATGATTCAATAGTTCATTCATTTTATACGTTTATTCAGGAAATATTTACCACCATGTGCCAGGCACTGTTTTAAGACTCTGGAATGCAGTGAGTAGTCAAAAACAAGTCTGTTCTCATCAGCAAAAAAAAAAAAAAAAAAAAAAAAGACCCAAAAAACAAAACAATAAAAAAATGGACAAAAATGCATAACAGGTCAAATGATGAAACAACTGTTAAGAAAAAGAAAGTAGTGTTGGATAGAGAGTGAGAGGATTATTCTAGATAGGGTGGTCAGAAAAGGTTTCTTAATGAGCTAAGACTTCACAAAGCTCTAGAGAAAGTGAAGGGGTAGCTTTTGGGAGACATGGAATGTCACTGTGCTATGGCCACTATGAAACTCAGCAACAGTTCCAGAGCTCAGACGTCTACAAAGGATCTCCCCAGGCTAAAATCGAGGTGCAGGCAGAGCTGCTTTCCTTCTGGAGGGTGAGAGAGAATTTGTTCCTTGTGGTTTCCATGTTAGACTGTTGGCCACATTCCTTGGTTTGTTTGTTCTTCTGTCCCTCTTATAAGGACCCTTGGGATTATCCTGGGTCCACCTGAATAATTCCTAGTAATCTCCCATCTGAAAATCTTTAATATAATCACATCTGCAAAGAACCGCTGTCAGGTTGGGCATTCACAGGTTTTGGGGAGCGTGTGCATGTGTGCGTGTGTGTGTGTGTGTGTGTGTGTGTGTGGCTTTCTGCACCCAGTCATCTGCATTCCATTAAATGGGGGAATACATGTAAAGCTGTGAGGTAACAGCACACTCGGGGCTCATGCTAGGATGCTGCATGTCTTATATCTAATCAATCGTTAAGTCTTTCCAATGAAAATAAATTTTTCTTAAGATTTTATTTATTTATTTGACAGACGGAGATCACAAGTAGGCAGAGAGGCAGGCAGAGAGAGGGGGAAGCAGGCTCCCTGCTGAGCAGAGAGCCCGATTCAGGGCTCGATCCCAGGACCCTGGGATCATGACCTGAGCTGAAGGCAGAGGCTTTAACCCACTGAGCCACCCAGGCACCCCTTCAATGAAAATTTCTAAACATTTCTTGATTATACTTTTCTCCATCTTCCCTGCCAGAACCTCTGATCCAAACAGAGCAATCTTTCATGCAGACTCCTATAACCATCTCTGAAACCACCTCCTGCACCCAGTCTCAAGTCTAATCATCTACTTCCTTCAAAGACGTCAGGATCTTTTCAAAATGCAACCCTCTGCCTCACATTCTAATGTGAATTTCCAATTTCTCCTCAGGTGATCGGCTCTCTAGATCCACATTTCTTTGCACATTTTTATAAAAACCGTTCAAGTTAATAAGGAGCACACAGAAAATTCACTGCATCAATAACATCAGAACTATCACCGGAGCCACAGATGTCACCGGCCGGTCTGCTGAGCTCTGGTGGCAGCAAACAGAAGCCTGAGGACACAGACCAACTGTACTAAAGTCACCCCCCAGAAAAAGCCCCAGGCTAAATGGAAAGCTAGTAGGCACAGCTCCCGTTACTGGGAAGGGTCTCAGAAATGTGTGAACCGGAGTGGCTGCTTCAGGAAACACCAATTTTCAAGAAGGTAAACAGAAGGGGGGGGGCATCTTTTATAAACACATAGTGGAAAGAGACAGTGATATTCGAGGAGGAACAGAAGGACACAGAAATAATAGAGAACCACAAGACAAGCCGACTTGCCCCTACCACTAACCACGTTATCTGAGAATGAAGTTGTATTTCACTCTAACTGAAGCGGGCACTTCTGAACAAGGAATTCTGTCCAGAAGATGAATTGGAAGAGGAAAAGCAGATCACATCCATAGAGTTATTGTAAGAAGGAAAGAGAAAATGAAAATCAACCCACTACAGCTACTGAAAATTCCCCCACAAAACCCAATCACATTGAGGAGAATAGCAATGCCATTCTCTAAACTGAATTAAATAGCCTCAAGCAAGCATTCCATGATTTTCACTGTAACTAAATATAACTAAGCAACCAACCAAACAACTAATGAGGATGGAATAGCTCTTCCTTTTAGTAGAATGCCAAATAACAAAAACATATTGAATGATGAAGTTAGGAATCTGTAGTTTTGCAACCAACATCCTTGTAATTCAGGCAAGAATTTTCAACAGGTGCTAAAACTAGTGGGTGGACATTTTAGGAGGAGCAAGATATTTGCACAGATTCAAAGCGTTTATTGCGAATGGAAACATGGTAATGACATGCTGGAGAAACCTGGGGGCAACTAGTTTAACCCAGAGATGGAAGTGGGCATCCTTCAAAATGGTTACACGGCTGTCCTATGTATCCTGATGTGTTGCACTGAGAACACACATCAGTCATTCAACACACCAGCCCCAAATGCATAACCTGACTCTAGTCGAGAGACAATGTTAGATAAACTCGAATGGAAGAACTGTCCTCTAAAAACACCAATGGGGGCTCTGGGTGGCTCACTCCAACTCTTGATTTCAGCTCAGGTCACGATCTCAGGGTCATGAGACTGAGTCCCTTATCTGGCTCTGCGCGCAGCACGGAGTCTGCTTGAGATTTTCTCTTTCCTTGTGCCCCTCCCCCATTCACATGCGCCAAATAAATAAATAAATAAATAAAACCTTAACAAAAATAAAGTCATTGTTCTAGAGGCAAATGGTAAAGGAATTATTTCAAATTAAATGAGTAAAGGGGACATAGTAAATAAGCACAATGCTTCATGCTGGACTGGATCCTAGGTGGGAAAAGGTACACAACGTAGGATATCCCTGGATGCCAAGTGGTCAAGCAGACTGGCCCCTGAGGCGGAAAGCATCACTCCTACAGCTGTTGAGCTGATCTGCCACATCTGCATGGATCTGGCCACTCAGGAGACAACAGGCCCGACGGAGTCAGGCGGTTTATTACGTCCCTGCCATAGACAAGGTCACCAGGGTGTTAGTTCCCCATGTCCCTCATCTCACAAGATGACACCAGCTACAGGGGCTAGGTAACCGGTCGCCTGGGTGGCAGGTCCCTGAGGAGCCCCTGGGTCAGCTGGAGCTGGTAGTCTTGCAGACTTACTCAGAGGCCTGCAGCCTGTGTTGTCAGGCGCCAGGGGGAGTAGAAATCCCCTTGCTCAACTAAACCAGAGAGGGGGATGAGAAACAGCTTCACGGAAGCTTCTCCCAAAGCTGCTCATCTTTCCTCAATCTGGGAGGAATCTAGAACATGTGCCAGGACTCGGGTTGGTCTTGCCTAGATGGACCACCTGGAGACATGCAAGATGGTAAGGGGCCAAGTGGCAGAACTCTTGCCCTGTGTCGCAGGGAGAATAATGGCCCCACCCCAAGATGTCTACTTCCTAATCCTGGAACCTGTGGGGATGTTACTCTCCATGGCTGAGAGATTTTTCAGATGTGATTAAGGTTCCAGATGTTGATGAGGTTAGATTATCCTGGATTATCTGGGTGGGCTTCACCTAATCACAAGTCCTTAAAAGTGGAGAATCTTCCTGTGGTGAGAGAGAGAGAGAGAACGACAACAGTTCTCAACCCATCCTTGCTGGCCTTGAAGATGGAGGAAGGGGGTCACAAGCCATTAAATGCAGTGCTCTCTAGAATCTGGGAATGGCTGTCATGAACAAGGAAAGGAAACAGACGTAGGACCTACAGTATCAAGGAACTGAATTCTGCCAACAACTCAAACGAGAGGTAGGAAACTGTCCCAGAGCCTAGTCTGTCAACGCCTTGATCGTGGTCCACGGAAACTTGTACCAGATTTGTAACCTACAGAACTGTGAGAAATCAACTTGTATTGTTTTAAGCCACTGCATTTGTGGTTAACTTGTTACAGCAGTGATAGAAAATGAATACAGCCTGCCATGGGTTAATTGGCTCAGCAGAACGTGGGTTATAATATTTTTAACACTTACTATTTGCAGAATTAGATTCTGTCCTGTGGTTGTGCAGGGTAATTCTTTCGCTCTTGGGAAATCCTTGGAGATATTTCAGGATAAGGGAGTGATACAATTTACAGTCTAGCAATTCAGGGGAAAAAATAACAAATGTGACAAAATGTTATGAAATCTTAGTCAAGGGTAGCATTCTTACATGATTCCTGCAACTTTTAAGTTTGAAATTATTTCCAAGTAAAAAGTTTTTTAGAAAAGGACCAATTGGCTCCCCTCTTCCTTCCTAAGTCTCTACATAAACCTTTCCCTGCCCTACCACCTCCGTGGGATGTGGCTCTGGCTTCTCTTTTCAGCTGTATCTACTTTATTCTTCCCCTTTTTGATCATGGCCCAGCTGCACTGCTTTTCTTCCGTCCTCATACAAGTTGATCTCCTCACCTGGTACACACGTTGCCCTTTTTAGTTTGACAGCAGTGACACCAAAGAAAGCTAAAACAGAAAAAATACAGCAAAACGCTCTCAGCCATTAATGCGCTATACAAGACAAAAAATAATTCTAAGCCAAAAGACTAAATAAAATTTCAAGTGCGTTTAAAAATATTTAAATTCTTGGTTTAATAAATAACTAGCATAAGGAACAGATATTTTTCAAATTAAAGATTTGCATTTTTTTTATAAACGCATCAATGATTTTTGGTTTTTCTAAGGTCACGTGCCATTATGGCTACTGACAAAGTTCAATTTCCAGTCTCAATACCCTTTGGAGATCCTCCCTCCACATCCCAACTTGACAATAGTGGCTCATTTCTTGTTTAGTCCTTATTCACGAAACAAATACTTACCGATAGCACGGAACAGACACCTGCTTTCTTCAATGTCCAAAGCGTGCATATTGTGAAGGAGTAAAGTGAGGAGGAAATCAAGATGGAGGAAAGTTATCAGAAAATGGTAAAAATTTCTTTTGCTGAGGGTAATGTTTGTCTTTGCTCATTTTACCCCGAAGGCTCACATGAGGTGTTCTGGATCCGAGACTGAGTCCTTATTAATCACCTCCCCTCACCCTGCTCCCCACCTTCCTTTCTGACCATGCAAAGAGGATCAATGGAAATTCTTCAAACAGGAGTTGGATGGATACTCTATGTGTCAGGAAAAGAGAACAGTCGATTAACAACAGATCGCCCTTCACTCCTAAAAGGACAGGGGAGGGGGGGACTTCCGTTCCTTTAAGAAGAGACAAGAAGACCCTGGCTTCTCCTCCTAACCTTATTTATTGCAAGTATGTCTGTCTGTCTATCCACCTGAGGGGGAGAGAGAGAAAGAGTGATAGTGACCGAGATAGCAAGAGAGAGCACAGCAGGGAAGAGAGGGAGAAGCAGGCTCCTGCTGAGCAGGGAGCCCGACCCGGGGCTCGATCCCAGCACCCTGAGATCATGACCCGAGCTGAAGGCAGATTCTTAACCGACTGAGCCACCCAGGCGCCCCACAAATACGTCTTTCAAAAGCTAAATAAACCCTAGGAATCTCTGACTGTATTGACCTAAACATGCCTCCAAGGTCTGGAGCCCATACCTTCTGAAATGTAAATAATTAGGGAGATAGCACCTGAATCTTCTGGACACCTTGGGGGCTTAATTTAAGGACCCACTTCAGGCTGTAAGAGGTGTATCCTTCTGATCTCAGATCAACTCAGAACAATTAACTAAACCAATGAATGCAGAGCTAATTCTTATCCGATGTGAAGACTCTAGGCTTTTTACACAAGCAGTGAGAAATCCAAGTTTTTTCTCCCCACAGAAGTGAAGAAGTTCAAAGGAAAGAGACACACTTAAGGATTATGATAATATGCAGGTGAAATGCAAAATCTTCATGAAAAAGTTTCAGCTGAGGGTTGAACAGTGAATATAATTTCAATAAGTGCAAATAGGAGATGGTGGTGATTTCTTCTAATTTATGAATAATAAAGGTTCTCATGTATAAATCATGAGGGTTCTGTTAATAATTTATACAGGTTGGAAACAATACAATGTTTACAAGTGGTTCATTTTTTTATTATATACCTGAATAAACTTCGCAAAATACAAATCTTAGCAGTAACACATTATCAGCCATGTACATAAAAGAAATAATGATCACTGAATTTGAATTTATTTGATAAAAATCTTAGGTGAAAAAATGTCTATTTTTATTCTCCTGTCACATCTTTTGTCGGCTCATCAAAGTGAACCCTTGTCTTTATTTTTCCATTTGGGATTAGATTGAAGCAAAGCAGACAGTTTTTTATTTTTCTAAATTAAGTGGCTAGAATGAACTGTCTTCTTGCTAATTAGGTTTTTCTTCCCTCACTTCCCCATTCTTTTGGACGACATAGGGAGTGAGGATGTTTTCTGGATTTACTGGTACAAAACACTTGGGATGATAAGACATACATAATGAGAAAAGACCTGACTGGTGCAGAATAAAAATCCATTTTCTCATAGGCAAAAGTGTACCATGCATAATATTTAAGAAATTTCTTATGACTAAGTAATTATCCAATGCAAAAGATAGTCATAATTTTAAACAGGGCCATAGAAAAAAATGCAGTGCTAATTACAGAAATAGAGGTTGAACACAATTTGAAATTGAGCATATCATGAAAAATAAAATATATGTTCTTAAAGGTGACCAAATTTAACATGTATTATGAAAGACATTTTGAACACAATATCATGAAGTATTCAGTTAGAAGTTCAAAGTCAGAAACACCTAGACATAAACTTCCACTCATGTTTTTTTGCCTTCTAATTTTAACCTCTTAAAATTAAATGTTATCTCTAGATATTTAGTTAAAAATCATTTAAGGGACGCCTGGGTAGCTCAGTTAGTTAAGCATCAGCCTTTGGCTCAGGTCATGATCCCAGGGTCCTGGGCTAGAACCCTGAATCCAGCTCCCTGCTCACTGGGGAGTCTGCCTCTCCCTCTCCATTTGCCCCTCCCCCTGTTTGTGGGCACACACTCTCTCTCTAATAAATAAATAAATAAATCTTTAAAAAAATCATTTAAAAACAGAATAATATTGATTAAATAATCTGATTTGGGAAGGACAACCTATAGTAAAATCCTTTCTTTAGCTCATCAAAATTCAACTATTTTGTCCAAAGCATTACTTAATATTCTTTTAAAAATTGGATTTATAGGGGTGCCTGGGTGGTTCAGCTAGTTGGGGATCCAACTCTTGATTCCAGCTCACCTCATGATCTCAGGGTGGTGAGACTGATCTCTGAGTAGGGCTTGAGATTCTCTTTCCCTCCATTCCTCCCCTGCTCTCTCTCTCAAATAAATAAATCTTAAAAAATGGAATTTATATTGCATTGTGCATACACAGTAATAAAACTACTGTATTCTTTTTTAAAACAAGGCATCACTTACCTATAAGCTGAAAAACAAACTTGACTATGAACTTACGTTTCCTTCTTATAAGGTGTGTTATTTTATTTTTAAAAAAATATTTTATTAAAAAATATTTTATTTATTTAACACAGAGAGAGAGAATCACAAGTAGGCAGAGCAGCAGGCAGAGAGGGAGGGGGAAGCAAGCTCCCCGTTGAGCAGAGAGCCCTGCACGGGGCTCGATCACAGGACCCTGAGACCATGACCTGAGCCGAAGGCAGAGGCTTAACCCACTGAGCCAGGCGCCCCTTATAAGGTGTTTTAAATGCAAAGCTTAAGGAGTAAAGGTTACAAGGCACACCCAGAATTCATGGAGAAATGAACAGTAAATACAGCAAGTCCTACAGGGTTTGAGTGCCTGTTTTCTGCTCACTATAAATCTTTGTTGACCTTACATAAATTACTCATTCCACAATTCACTGATAAAATATCACTGATAGGGGCGCCTGGGTGGCTCAGTGGGTTAAAGCCTCTGCCTTCGGCTCAGGTCATGATCCCAAGGGTCCTGGGATCGAGCCCCGCATCGGGCTCTCTGCTCTGCAGGGAGCCTGCCTCTCCCTCTCTCTGTGCCTGCCTCTCTGCCTACTTGTGATTTCTGTCTGTCAAATAAATAAATCTTTAAAAAAATATCACTGATAAAATATATCCAATATATTGATAAAATAACAGGTTGTCTTTCAAACCTGATCGGTAATACAGTGCAATAGCAACATTTCTTCACTGCTATGCTGGCTTTAGGAAAAAACCCCACTCACCGGGAGATCTAAACTGCCTAAATCCCAAAGATTGTTTGATTTTAAACTGCGTTTAATGCCGAACTGAAACATATTCCATGTCCAGGGAAATCATTCTGGTGATGAAACTCTTCGAAGCTTAAAAGAGTGTGTTGAATAGGAAACCTGCCTGCCTTCTAGAATTAGACTGTATGAAGGTAATTGAGCCAAAAGGCAGCTTTATCCCCAAGTGAAATTACTCCACTGCATAGAGTATAAGGCATCTGAAGATTTATCTGACGTTCCTGATACCTCAGCAGTGACACTGATATTGGATGACACATTTGGCATCAGGGAAGGATCATTCCTCTTTAGAATCTTCTATATTTGTTAATTAAATGATCATTGCTGCATGCATCCTCTTTATGAATATAAATTACTAGCCCAGTAAAGGACTCATATTTGTCGGGCATCTTTTATTATGAAGCATTTTCCAGGGTGCACGAGCTCATTTTACATTGTCACTTGACATATTTAGGGACTGCTTTTACCCAGCACTGCTATGTTACCCTTAAGTGACTGGGTTATATTCAGGATGTAGCTCAGTAAATATAATCGCTCTTCTCCTGACTTGTGAAGGTTCTTTTTTTTTTTTTTTTTTTCTTGACTAGGCCTACACCGCCAGCAGAATTTTGTCCCAAACTTTCTGGCCATAGGCTGGGATAATTATCCATGTTTCTTTCAACACCCCATCAACAACTGCTCCTATATGTTTGCATTGGACTATCAGTGATTTTTAGTTTCTGTTCGGCACTATTTTCCAAACTCACCATGATTCTGGGTAACAGTGTTCTCCAATGGGTAGGTTTCTCACTGGAATAGAAATTTCATGAGGGCATATTTTTGTCTCTCTTATTCCCTATGTACCTTAATGGCTCAAACAGTGCCTTGGCACTTATTCACTTATTAAATGCTCATTAAATTTTTGACTGAATCAATGGTATAATAAAAAAATGTATCTATTTATCAAAATAATATACCATAAAGAACCAATTCCAAACTCTTATTTAGAAGTGATATGACACCCTATACGGAATATACTTTATAGGGCTACAAATAACTGGGAAAATGTTCTAACAACCTCCCCACCTTAACAGACATTTTTTGGTGGGGGGGTTATCCAATTTCTTTTCAACATCCCTCTTAGGCTGGGAATACTCAAATGTGAGGGTCTCATTTCTGATTTTCTACAATTGAAGTCCCGTACCCCTTCATTTTAGCCCCCTTTTCAGATATACTACCAGGGTCATGTTTTATATAGCATATAGCTTATTCATGACATCATTCACCTCGTACATAACATTTTGAAATTTTGGTATTTTTCTTGCAGTCATTAATTCCAAACACAGGCAATTTGTATACTTATTAAAATAATTCTTACAAAAGCATAAAATGGACTACTGGCAAATTCTTCTAATGTTTCCCCTTTAAGAATAATGTTTGTCTTTGTAATTCTGAAGATACTTTTTATCTGGTTAAGAAGGCTTTCTTCTGTAACCTTCAGTTTGTTTCCTAGAGTCCAGAGTCTCTCATGGTCATACACAACTAATGAATCGTTGAACACTATATCAAAAATTAATGGTGTACTATATGTTGGCTAACTGAATGTAATTAAAAAGAAAGAAGATTTTCTTCTATATTTACTGGATAATTAAGGAAAATAATAAATAACTGAATTTCATATAATACATTTTCCACATACCCCTCCAATCACATGATCTTTTCTGAATTATATTTTTGGTTTTGTTGGGTTTTAAGTAGGCTCCACACCCAGCATGGAACGCAATACAAGGATTGAACTCACAACCTCGAGATCAAGAGCTGGAGGCTTAACTGACTGAGCTACCCAGCACCCCTTGGCTTTTGGGTTTTAAACAATCCTGGTATTCCTAAACTTTATTTTGGCATTATATATTTTAGTTTTATATACTGCTGAATGCATTTTGCTAATATTGTGATACTGTGTTTAGGAATTCTGCACCATGTTCACGACTGAGATTGGCTTTTAACTTTCCTTTTCTGTGTTGTCTGTGTCTAATATTTCTGTTTTGGTTACACTAGCCTCACAGATTAGGTGGGTACTGGTCCCCCTTTCACTATTCTTCTAAAGAGTCTGAAAAAAAAAAGGAGGCAAACCATAAAGCAGTTGCTGACTCTAGAGAACACACTGAGGGTTGCTGGAGGGGAGGTGGGGCTAAATGGGTGATGGGCATTAAGGGAGGCACTTGTGGAGAGCACTGAGTGTTATATGGAAGGGACTAACTTCTACTCCTGAAAGTAATATCACACTCTATATTAACTCCAGAATTCAAATAAAAACTTGAAACAAACAAACACACAAAAATAGTTTAAGGAAGGCTTTGATCTTTTCCTTACAGGTTTGATCAAATTCATCCACAAAACGATCTGGCCTTTGGTTTTTCTTTGATAAAAGATGGTTTTTGAATAAATAAATTCAATAATTGTTAGCTTTAAATCCAGAATTTTTTTTCATATTAGTCTTTATATTTCATAGATCTCTAGGAATTTGCCCATTTTGTGTAAGTTTTCAAACCTATGGGCATTAGGTGGTCAAAATTTCCTTGCCTTTATATTTTTGTTTTTATAACAAAAGGCCTAATGGATTTTCAATGAACTGCATGTACTTCAAGTGTACAATAGATGAATTCTGACTATGTGTACATCCTGGAAACTATCACCTAATCAAAATAATGAACATTTCCTTTGCTCTCCAAAGTGCCCTCATACTGCATGCAATGCTTGTCAGCCCCCCGTCCCCGCCCCTTTCCTCCCCAAAATTCCTATCAGGATTTTGATCGGGATTGCGTTGAATGGACAGATCAGTCTGGAGAGAAATGCCACTTAATGATTTCAACTTTTGCAGCCCATGAACTTTTGTAACTATTTCCCTAGTCTATCCCCATTTATATTTCTCAGCAAAGTTTTGTCATTTTTGGTACGAAAGTCTTGGACTACTTTTGTCAAATTTATTCCTAAATATTTAATGTTTCATGGTGTTGATGGCATTACTTTTTTTTTTTAAGATTTTATTTATTTATTTGACACAGAGAGAGAGATCACAAGTAGGCAGAGAGGCAAGCAGAGAGAGAGAGGGGAAACAGGCTCACTGCCAAGCAGAGCCTGATGCGGGGCTCGATCCCAGGACCCTGAGATGATGATCTGATCTGAAAGCAGAGGCCCAACACACTGAGCCACCCAGGCACCCTGATGGCATTACTTTTTGAATTTATTTTCAATTGTCTGCTACTAGCATATAAGAAAGGTATTGATTTTTGCTGAATTTTCTTATTAGAATAGATGTTTCAAAAATTCTCTGGCATTTTCTCTATATATAATTCTACCATCTGCAAATAGCAACAGTTTTACTTTCCTTCCTCCTTATTTCTGTACCTTTTATTCATTACTTTTTGAGGGTGGCTAGAACCTCCCAGTACTATGTGAAACATAATTTGCATAAGTGGCCATCTTTTTCTTGTTCCTGACTTTAGAAGGAAAGAACTCAATCCTCACTGCATATGCTGTTAGCTATAGGCTCTTTCGGTTTGAGAGAGTTTCCTACTGTAACCTAATTTCACCAGTGTTTCTATTTTTCTTTTATCATAAATTTTTGCTGAATTTTGTCCAATGCTTTCTCTGCACCTATAGAAATGCTTATCTGTGTTTTCTCCTTTATTCTGTTAATGTGAATTACACTGGTAGCTTTTGAATGCCTAACCAACTTTGTATGCCTGATCAAATCAATCTGGCCATAATTTATTATCCATTTGATATTGGATTTAAAGATTTTCATCACCTATATTTATAAGTGCTATCACTTTCCAACTCTCTTGTTTTGTAATGTCTTTGATAGTTTTTGGTACTAAGTTTACGTTCTTTCCTCCTTTTAAAATGTTTCCATGAGGGGTGCCTGGGTGGCTCAGTGGGTTAAGCCTCTACCTTCGGCTCAGGTCATGATCTCAGGGTTCTGGGATGAAGCCCCACATTGGGCTCTCTGCTCAGCAGGGAGCCTTCTTGCCCCTCTCTCTCTGCCTGCCTCTCTGCCTACTTGTGATCTCTGTCAAATAAATAAATAAAATCTTTAAAAAAAATGTTTCCACGAAAGTTCGTATTAAAGTTTCCCTTGAGGGGCGCCTCATGGCTCAGTCAGTTAAGCATCTGCCTTGTGCTCAGGTCATGATCTTGGGGTCCTGGGACCAGCCCCATATTGGGCTCTTTGCTCAGCGGGTAGTCTACTCGTCCCTCTCCCTCTGCCCCTACCCCTTGTTCATGCTCTCTCTCTTGTTCTCAAATAAAAATCTTTTTTTTTTTAATTTTTTTATATTTTTTTTCCCTTCAATATTTGATACAATTAGCCAATAAAATCATCTGGGTCTGAAGTTCTATTTTAGGGAGTTCTGTTTTTGGTCTCTCTTGGTGAATATACTATGTTCACTTGAAATGAATGCCTATGCTGCATTTCTCTTAATTTGTTGAGTGAGTGGTATCACAATCCTTTGCTATGTTTGTAAAGTAGCCTAATTCTCCCTTTAATTCGTTCATTTTTATCCTCCCTGTGATTTGGGGGCTCTTTTATTGGTGTACACATTTATAATTTCCATGATTTCCTCATCAATTACACCTCTTATGATTACTGAATGTTGCTCTTTCCATCTGGCAGTACGGTTTGTATTAAAGTCCATTTCATTTAATAATATGGTTATTCCAGCTTTATGTTCATGGTTTTCCTGGTATATCTTTTACTCTCTACTTGCTCTTAACTTACCTGAATTTTCATACTAAAATTTGTCCCTCATCAGCAGCTTGCAAATGAGTTTTGCTTTTCAAAAACTCCATCAATCTCTGCCTTTTAATGGAAATACTTAGACAAAAAACATTAATGGATTTTTATATGGTTAGATTTATCTACCATTATTTATTTTCCATTTGTCTTCTCTGAGTTTTTTTTTTTCCTTCCTTTGTTCCCATTTTTCTGCCCTTGCTTAGATTTGATTAACTTTGGTATGTTATTTTAACCTATATATTAGATATTTTTGCTAAGTATTTTCTGCATGCTATTACAATCTATTTAACTAAACATGTACATTTACTTAGCATTAATACTGTACCGCCTTATTTAAAATGTAACAACTTTGCAGCCACATAGGTTCCTTTATTCTTTTGCTCCATTTGACTTTATTATAGTTTTTGTATATATTATTATATCTATAAATATTACCCACCAGACAATAAGCAACCATCCGTACATACAGTGGAGAAAACAGCTGCTAATGACAAATTCTTTTGGTTTCCTTTTGCCAAAAAATGTCTTTATGTTGCCTTCATTTCTAAAAAAAAATATTTTTGCCGGATCCAGAATCCTGGGCCAGGAGTGCTTTTTTCTTGTTTTTTTTTGTTTGTTTGTTTAGCACTTTAAAAATGTTATCCCATTGTCTTCTGGCCTCTGTGATTTCTGTGGCAATCCACAGTAATTCAAATTGTCTCTTCCCCTAACCCCTTTATGTAATGTGTTGTTTTATTGCTACCTTTAATGTTTTTCTTTTCTAAAACACTTTAATTTCAGTAGCTCGACTATGATGTCTCTAGGCATTTTGATTCTATCCTGATTAGGGTTCGCTGGGCTTTTTCAATCTGTAAATATGTTTATCACCAAACTGTGGGAGTTTTAATCCATAATTTCTTCACCTTTTGGGGGTTGGTTACCAATCTCTTTCTCCTCTTTTTCTGGGACCCCACTTACATGTGTATCAGATGATGGGTATTGTCCTAGAGGTAACTCAGACTTTCTAGGTTTTTGTCCTATATTTTCTCTTTCTTCATATATATGTATATATATATGTGTATGTATTTCTGGTTTATCTTCATGTTTACTGCTTGCCCAACATGTTCATTCTGCTAATGGGAGCATACAGTAAGTTTTCAGTTTCAGGTTTTATTTTTTTGTTCTAAAATTTCCATTTAGTTTTTAAATATTTTCTATTTTTCTTTTTTTTTAAGATTTTATTTATTTATTTGACAGACAGAGATCACAAGTAGGCAGAGAGGCAGGCAGAGAGAGAGGAGGAAGTAGACTCCCTGCTGAGCACGGAGCCTGATGCTGGCCTGATCCCAGGGTCCTGGGATCGTGACCTGAGCTGAAGGCAGAGGCTTTAACCCACTGAGCCACCCAGGCGCCCCAATATTTTCCATTTTTCTACTAGTATTTTCTTTCATTGATGCATTTGAAGTGCTTTTTTCCCCTTTACGTCATGGTGCATACTTATAATAGCTGCTTCAAAGTTTTTGTCTGATAATTCTAACATTTGGATCATCTTGAAATTGGCACATGTAGATTACGTCTTTTCTTGAAAATCAGCTTTATTTTTCCTCATTATTTGAATGATAAGTAATTTTGGATTTTTTATTGGACAATTTTAATGTTTTGTTGTAGAGATTCTGGATTTAGTTATAATCTCTAGATAATATTGGTATTTTTGTCTTAGCAGGCAATCATAGTTAAGTTTATATAGTGCATTCTGTCTCTCATTCTGTAAGTAGGATTCAAATCTCAGTTAAAGTTTTACTTTTCTCATTTGGGTCCATCTCACACATCTGTTGCCCAAGAGTCAGGCTGATACCTGTACAAGTTCATATATAAAATTAGGTAACATTCTTTTCTGCTCTATTTCCTTAGTTTCTTTTTCCTCTCTCTTCTTCTCTCAGAGGGTTTCCTTGATTCTGTTCATGAGAGTATGGTGGGGCTTCTATTAGACCATTAGCTGTTTGGGCAGCACTCTCCACAGCTATTACCTGCTCTTATGGAAAAGTCACACAAAATTCATTCCCATGCAACTTGTTTCTCCAAGTTTGACCCTCTTAAACTTTGTTTTTCTTTACTTTTCAGAGTTTTCAGGTAGTTTGTTTTGGATTCTAAAATTTATAGCTGAAATCAACAGAAGGAATGGACAAAGAGAGGCTTATACCACCAGAGCAGAAACAAAACTCTCTGTCTTGTCTCTTTAACCTCTGTCATGGCTGTAGTTTTGTCTCCCTTTTAGGTAGAGATTCCTCTCTCCTTTTTTCTTCTTACTGAAACTTATACAGTGTTTACTATTTTATCAATTGTTTAAAAGAACTAAGTTTGATTTTATTTTTCAATTGAATCATTGGTTTCTATTTCTTTAATTTCTGACCCTGAATTTATTATTTCTTCTATCATCTTTTACTGTTTTTCCCTCAAGGATAAGAATTTCTAAAATTAGAATTTAGCCAATTAGTTTTAAGACCTGCCTATGCTACACTATATTTAAACCATAAAGTTCTCTTCTTCAAAGAAGTTAACTGATACATAAAGAACTGCACGGATAATAGTGTATACACTGATGGATTTAGGCATATGCAACTCCTGTGGTACCATCACCACAATCTAAGTACTGGACATAGTCTAGTCTAGACATAGTACAGAGTCTCCTCTTTGAGGGGTGGGAGGTAAAAACATTTTATTTTTGGTAAAAACACCTGACCCCCATTTGTGTGTGTGTGTGTGTGGTAAAAATGCTTAACAGGAGATCTACCCTTTTAAATTTTGACCTGCACTGTATTGACTACAGACACTATGTTATATGCAGATCTCTAGAGCTTACTCACCTAGAATAGCTGAAACTAGACACACTGAACAATAAATAGCTTCCTATTTCTCCCACTCACCAGCCCCAGGTAATTGCTATTGTATTCTCCACTTCAATGAACTACAATACTTTGTATCCCTCATGTAAATGGAATCATGGAGTGTTTGTCTTTATATACAGTTCTCTTTAAACATTTTCACTGTATGAAATATAAAGCAAAGTATTTAAAAATACTACTTAGCTGTACTTTTAAATTAAGTTTTTATTAATTTTTTGATTCAATGAATTATTTAGAAGTGTGTTTCAAAATTTTCAAATGTAAGTTTTATGTACTTCAATTTTTCATTATTATGTCTAGTTTAATTATCTTGGGGCAGAGAAACTCACTTTTCTGAAGCTTATTTTATGACTTTGTATATGGTCAATTTTTATAAATGTGGGGAATATCTTACTAACATAAGGAAGGCTATCCAGACAATGGAATACTTAATTAATCTAGAGAGTTATGAATTTAAAATGAAAAAAGAAATTACAGTTATTTTACTTCTCAATAAATGTTCTGGTTTTAATTTAGAAGTCCAGAGAAAAAAATAATTATATGTAATCCATTTTAAACAAATAACAAGACGGGAGAGAAATTAAAAAAATTTTTGAAAGTGTTTACAAAGGGTAAAAATATGATGATGGATTGTGGGAACACAGAACCTAAAACTCTGTTAGAAGGAAGGTGGTAGGGTGGTCACAGGCAAGGAGAATGGCTTTGAGATCCAAGAGTAGAAACAGTGAACTGGAAATACAGGAATCATTGATCAAAGAACTCGATGTTTAAACTGATCTCTCAGATAGGTGGATTTACTATGATTGTGACACATCCTGGTAAGAGATGGGTTGAAGCAAAACAGACTGGAGGTGAGATGCTACCTGAGAAGAAATGGTGGGTAGGTCACGTGAGTGCATCTTTAAGATACCAGGAATGGTTATAAGAACTGGGGAGGGGAGAAGGACAAGAAATGAAGAGGTAAAATGTTTAAATGACAGGAACTGACTAAAATGAGTATATGAAGGGGATGGATTAGATTATGCTTCCCACCCCTGCCAATTCATATGTTGAAGCCCTAATCCCTAGTGTGACTATTTTTGGATTCAGGGCCTTAAAGGTGGTAATTAATGTTAAATGAGGTCAGAGCCTGGGCCCTAATCCAATGGGGGAGGGGAGGGTCCTTATTAGAAGAAGCGAGAACAAGGATGCTCACACATGGAGGAAAGGCCATGTGAGGACACAGTGAAAAGGGCATCTGCAAGCCAAGGAGTGAGGCCTGGGGGAAACCAACACTGGTGACACCTTGATCTTGGTCTTCTAATCTACAGAACTGTGAGAAAAAAATGTCTGTTGCTTAAGCCACCCTAGGAGCTTAACCAGGCAGCACGAGCAAACTGATGCCATGATAGAACCAAGAGGCCTCTCAGGGGATATAGCTGGGGGACATGAGTATTAGAAGAGTTTGGACTTTGAAGGAATTAGGAAGAAAAGGGGAACATAGGAAGCAAAGAGTGAGCAACAAGGGATTCAGCATCACTTCTTTGTGAGTGATTTGGAATACAGAGCTGCCTCAACTCCAAAGAACTGCAGCTGAAGCCATGCCCACAAGGGAAAGTGAGGTTTCCATTCACCAACTATGTGCAATGACCACTAAGAAAAGAACAAATACTGGGACACCTGGGTGACTTAGTCAGTTAAGTGGCCTGCTCTTGATTTTGGCTCAGGTCAGGATCTCAGGGTCCTGGGATTGAGGCCCACATCAGGCTCCATACCTAGTGGGGAGTCTCCTTGAGGATTTCTCTCCATTGCCCTCTGCCCCTCCCCCTACTTGCTCTCTAAAATAAATAAATACATCTTAAAAAAAAAAGAACTAGCACTAAATGGAGTGTGTTAATAACAAATGTGCTCTAAAGTGAACAAAGAAAGGGGGCCAAGCCTCCCTCTCCTGAAACATCTTCGTCTCTTATTTCTGAAATTCTTGCATGCACCTCTGAACATCTGTAAAGATGTCCTCTTTGAGCCTGCAGTGGGTTTTACTTATGCAATTCTCCACATACTATAAGATCCATGTTTTCTATAATGTTTTACCAAGTAATAGTAATGTCTATTGATCTCTATAGTACTTTCTTTTCTTTCATTTTAATCTTTGAATTATTTATTTATTTTTAAAAGATTTTATTTATTTATTTATTGGACAGAGAGAAATCACAAGTAGTCAGAGAGGCAGGCAGAGAGAGAGGGGGAAGCAGGCTCCCTGCTGAGCAGAGAGCCTGATGTGGGGCTCGATCCCAGGACCCTAAGATCGTGACCTGAGCTGAAGGCAGAGGCTTAACCCACTGGGCCACCCAGAGGCCCCAAATCTTTGAATTATTTAATATTAATCTATTATTTTGGCTGTTTGTAAACTTTTATCACCAATTAGGATCTAATAACACTGATTTACGACTTCAGAATGTATCATAAAGCTAGAATAATCAAAAAAGTATGGTACTGGCCTAAAGACAGATACATGGGCCAATGGAACAAAATAAAGAGCCTAGAAATAAACCCACACATGTATGGAGAAATGATCTTCAGTAAGTGTGCCAAGACTACGTAACGGAGAGTTTCTTCAACAAATGGTGCATGGAAAACTAGATATCCACAGCCAAAGAATGAAATTAGACTCTCATATTACACCATCTCTAAAAGTCAACTCAAAATAGAATAAAGACTTAAACATAAGACCTGAACACATAAAATTCCTAGAAGGAAACATGGGGGAAACATTGGTTTTAGTAATAATTTCATGGATGTGACACTGAAGGCAGAGGCAATGAAAGCTAGAGTAGGCAAGTGGGACTCTATAAAATTAAAGGGCTTCTGTAAGCAAGGGATACAACTGAGAAAGGGAGAAAAGCAACCTATGAAATGGGAGAAAATATTTGCAAGCCATGTGTCTGATAGAGTTAATATCCAAAATACTTAAGGAACTCCTACAACTCAATAGCAAAAAAATACACAACGCGATTTTTAAAAGGGAAAAGGACCTAAATAAACAGTTTCCCAAAGAAGTTTCCCATACAAATGGCCAAAAGGTATATGAAAATTTCCCCAATTATCAGGGAAATATAAATCAAAACCATAATGATACACTGCCTCATACCCGTTAGGGTGGCCATTAAAAAACAAACAAACAAAAAGCCCCAGAGAATTACAAGTGTTGGTGAGGATGTGGAGAAATTAGAACCTCTGTACACTGTTTGTGGTTATGTAAATTGGTGTAGCCACTATGGAGAACAGTATGCAGGCTCCTAAAAAAATTGAGAATAGAATTACCATTTGATCAAGAAATCTCCCGTTGAGTATTTATCCAAAGGTACTGATATCAAGATCTTTTAACAAAAAGATTTATTTGAGAGAGAGAGAGAGAAAGAGAGAGAGAGCAGCATGCGCAAGGGGTAGGGGAGGAGCAAAGCAGGAGAGGGAGGGAGAGAGGGAATCTCAAGCAAAGTCCAGGCTGAGTGCGGAGCCCAACATGGGGCATGAGATCAAACCTGAGCCGAAACCAGGAACAGGTTGCTCAGCTGACTGTCCCAGGTGTGCCAATAGTGGGATCCTGGAGAACTGTGTACTTTCATGTTTACTGTAGCATTATTTACAACAGCCAACAGGTGGAAACAAGTTAAATTCTTTGATGTAGGAATGGATAAGGAAATTTAGTTATCGTTTACATATACACATGGGCATACATACAATGTACATACATACAATGGAATATTAGTTATCATTTAAGAAGAAAGAAATTCTGTTATATGCTGAACAAACATGGATGATTTGGCTAGGTGAAATAAGCCAGTCACAAAAGGACAGACACTGCATGATTCTCCTTACATGAAGTATCTACAGTCAAAGTCACAGAAACAGAAGGTAGAATAGTGGTTGCCAGAAATTAAGGGGAGAGGAAGTGGTGAGTTGCTATTTAATGGCCATAGAGTTTCACTCATGCAAGATGGGAAAATTCTAGGAATCTGTTGTTAAATAATCTGCATATAAGACAATACTATACTGTACACTTAAAATGTGTTGAGGGCTAGATTTTATATTATGTGTTTTTTAGCCACGTATGCGTGCGTGCACGCACACACACACACACAAACACACACACTAAGATTGCTGAAGGAAAATACCGTTATTATATTTTGCTATAACTTTCATAGCACATCCGATATTTTCAGCATGTTAGATGGTACATGAGTATTAGAGTTCTTAGAGTTTATAAAAACACTTTTCAAGGCTGCCATATTTTATTAAAGTAGGCACAGATCCAGACAGCTTAAGAGATTTCCTCTGGGTCCTACAGTTAACCCTAAAATTCTAGGATCTTCCTTCAAGCTCAGATCTTCAGCTTACACTGTTCCATGTAATTTCTCCTTTTTTGAATTACTTTAAATGAGGCAATTTAACTCACCAACTGGCACAAGCAAAGCATTCTGGTACCACCTTCTGCATCAAATACCATCTTGAGGAATTGCAAAGAAAAAGCACAAAGAACAATAGAAACCATGATGATAGGCTTATAGAATAGTCTTGATATGAAAAAAAAACTAAATTCAGCAAAAATTAAGGATTTTGTGTATATTTGTGGTGGTGTAAGTTGGCAGAAGGAACGAGAATGCAAGAAATTAAACTATGTAAGTGAATTATGAAGCTACCTTTCTTTGGTTTCCTTAGGACAAGGAAAATATAAAAAGTATCCAAGCTTAACTATTATAAAAATTTTCTGATTTTTAAGTTGTAGATCATTAAAACTTATTCTGATGGAAGACTGGATTAGATAGCAGATGACTTTTGTTTTCAAGAAATATGATTAACAGAGTAAAAAATCAACCTTTTGATATTGTTTGCATTCAGCATGGTCTGGATATAATGAAGATATCATCTGATATATCACTCTGATTTTTTATTTTTTATGTCTTGAAAGAAAGACTCAATGGTTCCAAATCATTCCATCTCATATTTTCACATATGAATCCACAAATTAGGCTAAGGAATGGCAAATATTTCTAGAAAGAAGAAAGCATCTAGGCAACCCTTTCAGATTGATTTATTTGTCATATATAAGCCTAGTAATTCTGGTGAGACTAAGTCTACAGTCCCTTTTGTATTAAGAAAGTCTCCTTTCTAAAGGCTAAATAATATTCTGTTGCATATAGAGGCTGCCATTTGTGACCACAGGGATGAATTCGGGGGACATGATGCTAAGGAAGGTAAGACAGAAGCAGAAAGAAAATACTGCGTGATCTCACATATATGTGGAATCTAAAAAAAGGCTGATTCATAGAAGCAGAGAGTAGAACAGGGGCTACCAGGGGTGGGGAGGGAGGGACAGAGGAGATGGTGTTGGTCAGAGGATAGAAACAGCAGTTATGTAGGATAAGTTCTAGAGCTCTAATCTGTAGCCTGGTAACTATAGCATATAATGTGACATTATATGCCGGAAATTCATTAAGAGAGATTTCAGGTGCTCCCACCAAATACACACACACACACAGAAAGTGACTATACCAGTGGATGGATATGTTAATTGGCTTGGCTGTACTAATCATTTTACTATGTATATGTATACATAACATTATCATGTTAGGTACCTATACATAATCATGTATATGTATACATAACACTTACATGTCAACCATTTTTATAAAACAATAAAGAATGGGGAAAACGCCCTTCTTACATCCATATTGAAAGTGCCCTGACTAGCACGAGCCACGACTATGCCTCGCCTACATATGGTAGGTAGAACTGAGAAGGGGGAAATGTTATTTTGATATCACTTCTCTGTCCACTTTTGTTCAAGGAGCAGGGTGAAACCAAATGTCTGGGACAATAGTATTTCCAAACTCCGTAGTAGCAGCTTGAGATGTTATCATCAGTAATACTCTGGTAAGAGTCTTTGGGTCCATGCAGCCACCGCACCGCCAGTAATCCGGGCTCCCTGCTGGCAGAAGCTTGATTTAAATGAACAAGTGAACACTGACACCTGCGGACAGGACAACAGTGAACATACGCGCATTTGTGGAGTCAGCGAGGCACATTACTTAGTGAACAAGTAGAACCTACAGATGGAAAGTTTATAGAAATCACAGAATAAAACATTAAGTAGAGAGTCAAAGTATCAGGATTCACTGAGATACATAAATGTATATTTATATGTATATATACACATATATATCAATAGCTACATATATTTAAGAGATAATAAAGAGGAAAAATAGTTTTTCTCTTTTCCTCTTGATGACAAGGAAAGTGGCCCAGATGTGTGCATTTATCTCTAATCTAAATGAAAGATGTGAATATATTTTCAGGGATAAAGCATACTTTATCTCAAACAGCACTGCCTTATCATTCATACATTTCTGCTAGCAAAAATAAATCAAACTTCTACTTAAAATTCAGTATATGTGGTTGAAATTATAGAATTGATGATCCTCAGAATTTTCTGCAAATTTTGAAATCTTTCTTTGGATTGGTACATGCTATTTCTGGTGGTTACAGACACCTCTTCTTCTCCTTAAAAAAAAGAAAAAAAAAACAGAAAAAAGATTTGTAGAGACACGTCTGACTGAATTACTCATTCAGAAAGCATGTCTATTGGACAGAATTTCTCTATTATGAGCACACCTTTTACAAGGTTATATCATGTGGTAGAACCCAAATTCCCAGAAGCAAAAATTTCTGTGGCATAGAACGCGACTATCTTAGAAGGCCTGATTGTGTAAATTTACTGTTTTTCATTTATTGGTGGTTCACACGTTCTTATTGACAATTTTGGCAATGGTCCAAGGGATGAAAAAACTGCACTGCTTTGGCTACTCGGAGCTAAGCACAAAATAGATATTCAATATACAGCTGAACAAGAAATATCCTTTAAATATCTGATTCCATTAACAGGAAGTATGTACAAATGAAACCACATAAATCATGTAAGAATATTTGTAGTTGAAACCATATGGACTGAATGGAATACTCTTCTGTGAGTTTAAGAAAATCTTATTTTTATCAACTAATTAGGCAAATTTTTCAGCATTTATTTAGCACGCACTGTAGTGAACAAAAACAAGCATAAGGTCTTGTTTTACCCAAATGCAGCTTTTAGTTCAGTTGACCTAAGTGACCTTGCATTATTATTTAACTTTTCATGTATTTTAGTTATTCTATTTAATTGTTAGGTGAATATGACAAAGAGCGTTTGATGCCTTGGAAACAAACAACATTTACATTCTACTTTTTGGGGGTAAACTTAGTTGACCTAATCAAAGGATAAATTCAATAACAATAAAAGACCAGGATATGATTAGTTGCAAAATTCTAGTTGAATTCAATAAGGTGATCAAGCAGTTTTCTTGGGTAATACAGTTGATCCTTGAAAAATGCAGGGGCGCCTGGGTGGCTCAGTGGGTTAAAGCCTCTGCCTTCGGCTCAGGTCATGGTCCCAGGGTCCTGGGATCGAGCCCCGCATTGGGCTCTTTGCGCTGCATGGGGCCTGCTTCCTCCTCTCTCTCTGCCTGCTGCTCTGCCTACTTGTGATCTCTCTGTCAAATAATAAATAAATAAAATCTTAAAAAAAAAAAGAAAAATGCAAATGTGAACTACATGGGTCCACTTATACATGAGGTTTTTTTTTTTTTTGATAAATACAGTACAGTGCTATCAATGTATTTTCTCTTCCTTATGGTTTTCTTAAAATTTCCTCTTTCCTAGCTTACTTTATTGTAAGAATATGGTATATAATACATATATAAAATATGTGTCAACTAAATGTCTGTGTTATTCCTAAGGCTTTCAGTCAATATGTTATTAGTAGGTAGGAATTTAGAGAGTTAAAAAGTATACACAGTTTTTTGACTGCACGAGGTAAGGAGGAGGATTGGTACCCAGAAACCCTATGTTGTTCAAAGGTCAACTGTATACATATATGTTTTTTAATGGGTTAAAGTAATAATATGTTCATTAGAAAAACTGCATAGTACAAACTGCTAAATAAGAATTTGCTGTTTTATATATAACATACATATAATATATATGATGCATATGTATTATAGTAATATATATATTGTTACATATAAACAATGAGTTTATACATTATTATATTTGCTTTATGTATATGTATGCAACAGCAAATCCATGTGTAGCAGTCTGCAGGATGCAAAAAGCTTTCTCTTTGTCAATTACACCACTCTTGCAATCCTGGTACTATTATTTTAAATTTACAGATGGAGGAACAGGGGCATGGCCTTGATAATAAACCTGTAGTTCAGTACAAGGTGTATTTCCTTCTTTAGACACCTGTTGAGTATTTAGGAGTGTTGAGAAACTTTTTCTCAACTTTTTGTTAGCCTCCAGGTTATGAGTGGTAATTCAGAACCAATAATTCCCCCTTTGAAGCAACCCCATTTATTTGGGTGATAACATTATCATCAGCTATCCTGAAGCACCATGCACATATCTTCATTATTCTAGGGGCAAGAGCTGTTACCAATGCACAAAATTTCATTTTTGGTTTCCTTAATAAATCTAATGGTTTTTACCAGTTTCCCTAGGAGACAAAAGGGGCTAGAAACATATGTGACCCATAGTTTCTTCCCTGGACTCATTAAAATACTAGTGGTTAGACACTAAAACCTTTGCTATTAACTCTTCTTTAAGTTTTTTTAAAAACATTTCTTTATTTTAGAGAGAGCGAGAATGTGTGTGGACAGGGAAAGGGGTAGGGGGAGACTCAAGCAGACTCAGCTCTAAGTAGGGAGCCCAACACGGAGCTTGATCCCAGGACCTCACTGAGATCATGACCTGAGCCAAAATCAAGAGTCACTCAACCCACTGAGCCACCAGGTGCCCCTTACCTCTTGATCTTTTTTTTTTTTAAACATTTTTTAAGATTTGTTTTTATTTATTTGTTAGAGAGAGAGAGAGAGAGAGAGAGCAAGCACAGGCAGACAGAGAGGCAGAGGCAGAGGGAGAAGCAGGCTCCCTGCCGAGCAAGGAGCCCGATGTGGGACTCGATCCCAGGACCCTGGGATCATGATCTGAGCCGAAGGCAGCACTTAACCAACTGAGCCACCCAGGCATCCCCCTCTTGATCTTTTTATCATTGAAATTATCATAGTTTATCCTAGCATCTCTTTCATCGTCTCTTGGTTTGAGGTTAAAAAGTATGATAGAACTTAGATACCATCAATTCCAACCTCATTAAATCTCTTGTCTAAATATTTTAAACAACTTGTAAGTTACTTCAATTATTTAGAGATTGTTCTTTATAAAATTACTCAACTTTAATTTGAGCAATTTTTGCAGAGACTAGTTTTCAATTATAATTCATAACAGTGACCATGGTAGATTGTTTAAGCCAAACACTATTCTAGCTGTTTAAAAATATAATCAGAGTAGGTGGTATACTCCAAAAGAATAAGGGCTGTAGGGGCACCTGGGTGGCTCAGTGGGTTAAGCCTCTGCCTTCGGCTCAGGTCATGATCTTGGGGTCCTGGGATTGAGCCCCATGTTGGGCTCTCTGCTCGATGGGGAGCCTGCTTCCTCCGCCCCCTTCCTAGCTCTCTGCCCACTTGTGATCTCTCTCTCTCCATCAAATAAATAAATAAATAAAATCTTTAAAAAAAAAAGAATAAGGGCTGTAGCCTCAGTGTGCATATAGTTTCTGGCAAGTAATCCTTGTTTATTATTCATTCAATAAATATTTATTGGACATCAGCTGGGATGTTGAAACAGGATACAGAGTCTGCTGTTCCACTAAATGTCTGTCTGTCCCACTAAAATGTGAACCTTATGAAGGTTACCTTACTTATTGCTGTTTCAGCACCTAGGATAGTGCTTGGCATATAACTGCTGCTCGAGAAACTTCTGCTGAACAGGTAAATGAAGTAAATGAGTAACGCCAGCAGTCAAGTAGACAAGTAAAAGCAAACATTAACAAAATATAGGAGATTATTTTCAAATTGTAGTAAGTGCTCTCAAGAAAAAAAAAAATCCCTAACTGCTGACAGAGAAGAATGGAGGGAGATGTTCGTGGAGTAGTATGATCAAGGAAAGCTTCTCCAAGAAGATAATGTTCCACCTGGAGCCAGAGTTTCTAGAAAACAGAGGGCAAGAATGAATCAGCTATGGGAAGATCAGGGAAGAGCATGCCAGACAGAGGAAGCCCTGAGGAGAAACGCTGGCCTACTCAAGGCACTGAAAGAAGGCTTGTTAGGTAGAATTCAGTAGTGAGGGCCAAGGAGGTTCAAAATACAGCTGAAGAGGGAGGCAGGTGCAGATCAGTCAAGGCCCTCACTTCGAAGGCCACGAGAAGGAAGGTGGATTCCTTCCACCTTCCTTCTGGTACCAGAATACCAGAGACTACTGCAAATTGCCAACCCGTTAGACAGTCTCTATCTTCCCTACGGACAAAACCTCAATTTTGTTAAGAGCAGCCATGTGCACAGTTATTGAAAAAAAATCATAAAACAAAACCCACTACAGTTCCCAGCCTCACTTGCACTCAGGAGTACAACACGGTATATTTCTGCTCAAGATACAAGTGGAAGGTGTTTGAATGGCACTTGGAAGAAAATTTTGCTTTCTGGTGAAAGGTGTAAATATGACTCGTACTGTGTCTTTAGCCCTTCCTTTTGCCTTGAGGACCTGTGATGCCAGAAGCTAAGCTGTCATCTTGCCACTAGGAAGAAGAGGTTGCATCACTGCAAATAAGCCAGTCCTGACATCCTTGAGCTGCTGAACCAAAGTGAGAGCCCCCCACAGCTCTAAATTTAGAAATCTGAAATGTAAGAAAAGTATTTTCACCTTGCTCATAATTTAATGCATTTATGATTGATACAGTGACAGATGGAGTGAACAAAAGCTGCCAGTTCAATGGAATACACTGAGAATATATTAAAGAGACAGATTTTAAAAATGATTTATTTATTTATTTGAGAGGGGACAGGGGGCAGAGACAGAGGGAGAAGAGAATCTTAACCAGCCTCCATGCTGAGCTCGGAGCCCAACTCAAGGCTTGACCCTGAGACCATGACCCTGAGACCAGGACCCTGAGATCAGGTCCTGAGCTGATACTAAGAGTTGGATGCTTAACTGACTGTGCCACTCAGGTGCCCCAGAAGAGAAGACATTTTTGATAAAGCAGCATCTTGCAAAACAGGAAACAACAGAATTAAATAATAGGTTTTTTTAATATTAAAAAAGAATGAATTAAAAGGATAATGGAATAGACATCCCTGGGTCCTTGGGTTTCCTGGGTACACCTTTCTTGGCTTTAGGTTCATCGACTGCAAAATGAAAAGACTTAGACTCAATGACCTCCAAGTTTCCCTTTATCTCTCTAAGTCCATGAATATAATAAGAGTTCTATACGTTTTCTGAGCCTGGAAGTTATATAAGTGGAGGGACATTGATTCTTGGATGTGAAGAAGAGAGTGTACGTGGCCTCAGTTTTCACCATAAAATCAATGAGAGTTGAATGGAGGAGTCTCTGGGAACCAGGGAAGGTCAGGCTACAGTTGTATAAAATGAATTATTCATGGTTTAGGACTGGAGTGTTCTGGTCTTCTTCCAAAAGTGCTCTTCAAAGAAGATCAAAAGTGGAGAGGTGAACAGCATAGGGGATTAGTTGACAAACATGGGTATGGAGAAAAAAAAATCAAAAGTACAGGATGGAGGAGTATGTATACAATGAAAAGGAATAAAAAGTATCAAAAATATATACCAGTCATGTCTAAGATTTTAAAAAAGCAAATTATTTTATATTTGAGAACATCAAAAGAAAAGTTGATTATATGCTTTACAATTCTTTTTAATGCAGTAAGATAAATGACAAATGGTAGGTAGCACAGTATTAAAGATGCATCTTTTTGACACAAGTATACATAGTGTTTAATAAAAACTCAGCACTGTTGACAAAGAGAATGTAGAAGAAAAACATTCTGGTTTTGCCTCTCCTTTATTCACTAAACAAAGTGATTTTTAAATAAGGTTTAAATCCCACATTTATAAAAAGTAATAAAATAGCAGGATCATGCAAAATGTACTAACAGCATATTTAATCCATTTTTTCCTAAGGTCCATTATATAGAAGAAATCCAAGTGATTTCAGCAACTCTTAAAACCCGAGATTATGGAAGTGTTTTTTCACTACTAGAAATAATTAAATGTTCTAGTTTGTAAAATTACCAATTCAAATCAGAAACCCTACCAAAAATCATTAAACTCAATTTAGAAAATGCAAATTAGGAAACCTTAATATCAGCACCCACCAAAATCACTTACCAGATTATCCCATAAATTCTGTGAAAACAAATGGAAAATGAAGAAGGTAAGATTAGGAAATACCACATGCTCACTAAGAATAAGTAACATCAGACTAACCTACTTATCTTTCACTGATACAAATTCTACTAGACTGGTAAATTAGCATTAATCCATAAATTTGGCTAAGATTTATTGAGGCATACTCTCTAAGAACAGAGTGCTAATTTAGGGGAATAATATCACCTGTAACATTGACATTACTATCCTGTAACTATAATACGTTCAGAGAGTGCTAAATATTGTGAGAATTGCTGCTGAAAAAGTAATATGGTACTTCGAAGGACGAGAAGATTAACTTGACTGGAAGACTAGGTTGCCCACAATGTTCCAAGAAACAGGAGACTTTGGGGGGGAAAGCCTTCCTGTAACAGAATTCCTCACTTTTTATTAGTAGCTCTGGATGGAATTTCTCAGGAGAAGGGCAGGATCTATTGTACAGAAGGCAGAACTGATGAAATTACAATTTGAAACCTCTGACAGGTGATTCCTAAGAACATGCTCTTCATTTAAAAAGTACCACATAACTTTAGTCAAATGGGCCAAATGGGCCAATTCCCTTCTGACTGGAAGAGTAAACCCAAGACAATGTAAGTTGCTAGAATGCTCCATGTCTTGGTTAAATGAAGCCAGAGGGGTGCCAAAAGGACATGGCCCACATCATTCCGCACCCTGTCCCATTTCAGTAAGGAAGACAGTTTCACAAAAACTCACCAAAAACTGATGGGTCTCCCTGGGAAGGAGCCCTCTTGGGAGGCTACATGGTAGATGGGTCAAGTTTGATTTTCATGTGGAGGAGTCAACTGTCATTATACTGTGTCATCCAGTCTTGCTAAATTGAAAAAAAAACACTGGAGTCCTAGGATCCTCTCTGAAATCACAGATGGATGGGTACAGACCAGGTGCTTAGCCCAAGATAGTATTAGGAGACAGTGAAGATGATCCAGAAAAGGGCAAGAAGGATCAGGGTGGGAAAGGGTGGTGACATGAGATGAGTCCTGGGTCCTTGCTGAACTGGCGATGTGCTTAGTTCCAAAGACCTTCCTCACCTGGTAGGTGGGATGCGCTTTAAACAAAAGCAGATAGAATGTGGGATTATAGGTGAATTACTAAATTGTCTGCACCAGAGTCTTTGGTATGTGTCTCACATACCCCTTCTGGGCTCAGCACTATGTGTACTCATCAATTCGAACTCCAAACTTTTTGAAGGTATCATGTCATATCTTCAGGAGATAATTTGTTTTTTTTTTTTTTTCTTTTTCTATCTAATGCACAGGTGAAGCTGATAAAATTCCTTGTTTTCTTTCCTATGAACACACATGTACACATATGCACATGCATATACATTCCTACTCCATCCTTTCCCTGAGAGTGTAGCCTTTGGAGAAATCCTTCCTTATTGTGGGAATGTTAGGTCAAATGCCAAGCTTCTATCGGGGCAATCAAGCCCTTTCATTAATGAAATTATCAAACATCCCAAGGTCTAGTGACAGTAAAACTGTCACTGCCTCACTTACTGTTCCAGTTTTCATTGTCCCCCTCTTCTCTAGTTTTTGCAGCTGTCCCTTATCTTCTTGTAATGCATTTATAAGGAGATGCATAATATTCTTTCTTTTTTAAAGATTTATTTAGAGAGAGAGCACATGAGCCAGCAGGAGGAGGAGCAGGAGAGGGAGAGAGAGATCTTGAAGCAGACTCTCTGCTGAGCGCAGAGCCTGACACAGGGCTTGGTGCCATGACCCATGAGACTGACAGAGCCACCCAGGCACCCCAAGATTTTTAATACTATTTCTAATGTTTTTAGCAGTTTTGTATTGGAAGGACTTTTTTTTTTCCTGAATAACTACTCCAGCATACTGCTGAAAATGGTAATCTCTAATAAATTATTTAAAATTGCATTCTTGAAGTGTAATATACAAATTACGTACACGCAGAAAAGTGCACATCATAAGTGTACTACTGAACAAAGAATCAAAAAGTGAACTTAAGAAGATGGGATCGGGAGGGAGACAAACCAAAAGAGACTCTTAATGTCATAAAACAAACTTGAGGGGGGTGGGAGGAGGGGTGTTGGGAGAGGGTGGTGGGGTTACATTATATGTTTAAATAAAAATAAAAATAAAAATAATTTAAAAAAAGTGACAGGATGAAAATTAAAAAAAAAAAAGTGAACTTAAACATGTGACATGATGCAGGTTAATAAACGGAACATCACCAGCTCTCAGAAACCCACTTCATGCCGTTTACAACCACAAGCTTTTCCCTCTAACTAAAGATCATAAGAATACTGATTTCTAACACTAGATTTATTTTTGCATAACTTTAAATGGAATCTACTCCATGAATTGCATTGCGTCTGCCTTCTTTTGTTCAATGTTAAGTGTGTAAGAACGACTCTGTTTCATTTAGCTGTATTAGTTTTCATTGATGTGGTTTCTATTGTATGAATATATCACAATAAATTTACCCATTTTACTACTATTAGGCATTTGGGTTAAGTTTTTGCTTATTATCAATAATGTTGCTATGAACACTGTTGTGTCTGACCTCTGGGTGCATATGTGAGTGTCCTTCTACTAGGAATTATCTAAAAAGAAATGTGAAAATATTGGGTCAAAATGTATTTCAGTGTTAGCAGATAATGGCAAACAGCTTTGTTAAAATTCACCCTCTGATCAGAGGTAAAGAGTTCCTCTGGCTTCATGTTTGCCAACACTTAGTAATTCAACTAAAATTTTTTTAGCTATTTTTTGGGTTATTGGTATCATATTGTATTTATACTTTGCACTTCCCTGATGACTAGAGAAACTTAAAAATTTTAATGACATTATTGGACAATTAAATATCTCTTGTGACTTTCTAATTTAAGTAGTTCACCTGTTTATTAAGTTGTTTTCCTTATTTGTTGTTTACTTATTAATTTGTATATACTTGGATAGAGCTTCTGTGGTTATAGGTCTTGCAAATATCTTCTCAGTGTTTTTTAAAAAATCTTTTATCTATTTTTAATTTTTGAGAGAGAGTGTGTGTGTGCAAATGCGGGGGAGAGGCAGAGGTACTGGGAGAAAGAGAATCTCAAGAAGACTCCACACTGAGCATCAAGCTCGACATAGGGCTTGATCTCACAACCCTGAGATCATGACCTGAGCCAAAACCAAGAGTGGGATCCTTAACCAACTTCGCCACCTAGGCACCCCTACTCAGTGGTTATTTTTATAACCAATATGTAAAATTGACCTGAAGTTGTTTTCTATATACGGACATTTCCTTCTTTGGTAGTTTACTAAGATTTTACTTTTGCTTTTGGCATGAACAGATATTGAAATTTATCAAATATTTTGTTTGTGATTGGTGAGATGGCCATATCTTTTCTCCTTTATTTTCATAATGTTGCAAATTACATGGAGTCTTTTTAGTTTCAAAACACCATTGTACTCTTAGAGCAAAACCAACCCTGGTCATAATGTATTATTCCTATATTTTCTGGATTTGATTTGCCAGCATTTTGCTCAACATTTCTGTTTATGTCAGTTTTTGTATTCAGACTAGAGTGAATTTTAAAATAAACTAAGAAATGCTCCCTCCTTTTTTTTTTGTCTTGGGAGAGTTTGTGTAGGAGTTGAATTACTTTTTCCTAAATGTTAGTGGAATTCACTGATGACACTATTTTGGCCTAGAGCGTTCTTTGTGGAAGTTTTATAATCATGGGAGGAATGTCTTGAATAGACATTGGACAGTTCAGATTTTTAGAATTTATTTTTGTGTAAGTGTTCATGACTGCGTTTTCTTGAAATTTTCTCATTTTATATAAATTTTCAAACATATTGGGATATATTTGCTGTTGTGCTTGTTAATTTCTAAATATATGGAGATTCTACAGTTATTGTTGATTTCCAACCTATTTCTCTGTGACCAGAGAACACAATCTATATAATTCTGTTTAATACCCCAGAATTTGTTGATTATGATTAATGTTCCACGTGCGTTTAGAAAGAATGGCAACTTACAAACAGATGACTGTGTATAATTTGGTTGCATTTGTGAATCATGTTATTCAAATTTCTTACAGCCGTGCTGCAGTTGTTTTGTCAAACAGTCTCATAATATGACTGCTGATCACGTTTCCTCCTACTTCTGTCAACTTTTTGTTTCTATTTTCTGAATCTTATTACATAATATGAATTTAAATATTTTTCTCTTCCTGCCAATTAAAATTTTTATCTTTAGGAAGTGTCCTCTTCATGTCCAGCAATGCCTTTTGGATCCCCATCAGACAGACCACAGTCTGGGACTGGCTCATCCAGGGGTGGGCGGCGAGTAAATCCATCTTGAAATCATCTGCCTCAATCTGACCACTGTGCATGATTTCCCCACTTATTCCTACCTGATATTATCTACAGTTGCTGATGAAACTCTTCTCAGTTCTCTTTCCAACTTTTGAACATATTTTGAAAAGAAAACTTTCCTATATACTTTAAAAATCACATTCATGTATTTTATGCTTATGTGATAGAAAACATTTTTATTTGCACCTGAATAGATTAAACATTTACCTTCAAATTCAGTTTAAATGAGTTTTGCTTTTATATGTGGAAAAGGTAATCAACCCAAATGCCTATACATTCCAAATTAAAATGAAAATATTTCAAATTAAACGTATGTGTCCTCAGAAAAATCCGCTCAAGCGGAAACTACGGACCAACCTGAGATCTGATTTACTTGGTGAATTAAGTATTAAGCCCAAATAGTGCATTCCTGCAGCTAAATCAGGAACAGAATCATTGTCTAAAATAAAAAATAAAACCAAGTACAACTCAGGGACCCCAATCTTAATGCATTACCAAATACTCCCAAAGAATAGGCAGTGGAAATTTGAGGTAGTCATTCTCCTCCTGGTCAGGGCATCTCAGAGCTTACTAAATCTGAATCTAGTATGGCCAGAGTCTGTTCTTTAATATTTACTAATTGTATGGCAAGAGACACTTCTGTAATTTGAAATATGTGTCTATAGCATCTCAGAGAACTTTTTATATTTTGAGGATTTGTGAGCTCACATAATTTAAACAGGCAATTGTACACCTTTAGCTGTATTTTCTTTTTCTTACCATAAATATCAGATGCTATAATTAAAGAAAGGCATGAAACTGGAGTACAAAATAGATGGTGTGCCTCCTGAAAGTACAACTTTGAAAGAAAAAAATCCCTATAAAGCAATGGGAGCGTACTCTGTGATTATGTGCTCTGGGGCAGTTACCAGCAAGCATGATGGGG
This sequence comes from Taxidea taxus jeffersonii, assembly GCA_003697995.1. Lineage (NCBI taxonomy): Eukaryota > Metazoa > Chordata > Mammalia > Carnivora > Mustelidae > Taxidea > Taxidea taxus. Next base: position 71,249 of record RCUC01123354.1, read on the forward strand.
ATTACAAATTTGCTTGCTCTGGCAGGAAGGATATGCCTATTAACAGAAACCAGCTGTTCGGGAAAAAATGCCATGCCCAAAGTAGTGGAAGGATGTCTTAATTTAGCTCTGGGCCATATTTATTACTGCTGAAAAAAAAGTCACAGAAACTATCAACTCTATTCAATTAATAACCTTTTTGTGAATTTATGCAACACAAAGGAAATATTAAGAATAGTTCATCTAGGGGCGCCTGGGTGGCTCAGCGGGTTAAAGCCGCTGCCTTCGGCTCAGGTCATGATCCCAGGGTCGTGGGATCGAGCCCCGCATCAGGCTCTCTGCTCTGCGGACAGCCTGCTTCCTCCTCTCTCTCTCTCTGCCTCTCTGCCTACTTGTGATCTCTATCAAATAAATAAATAAAATCTTAAAAAAAAAAGAATAGTTCATCTAAATCAAATCAATCTCTATGGTTTAACCACTCTTCTTTCACCACACGATGTCTCTGGGCTTTCCAACTTGTGGTTTTTCGTTCACTCCTATGCAAGGAGGGAATTTTAGCAACTTAGTAGAAAATGTTTGTGCTTCCATTTCTGAATGACCAGCAGGGTTCCTTTAGAACCCTCCCTAAGCACTGAGGATGGAGAAACTGCATCTAGGATTCACCGAGCCTCAGATACCTATGTTTTTCTTACTCTATGACTTTTGCACAAATATCTAGTCTCTTTCTAAATTTGACTGAAATTATATCACAGCTTATACCGATATGGCTTATAGAAATATTTAACTCAAAGATGTAAAAGGCACAGAGATAGGAAAAGGTCTAATTGAAATACATAAGGTCTAGAACATAAGGATCCTATTTCATTTTTGAAACGTCTTCTTTTCCAGAATGATCTCTTGGTATTTTTGGCATCTGTTCTAATGTAAGGATTTTTACTGAGAAACTATTAGTGGCCAGATGAATTAGTAAATGCTATTTATATAATATTCAGTAAGATGAATTTCCTCCTGCAACTTAGTTGAGGCAAAACCACCAATGATTGCAAACCTAAGTGATAGTCACCATGAAGAAGCTCAAGGATTATAAGGGTACAGAGTAAGAGCACTGGAAAAAGGCAGTGGTGCATGCTTGGGTGTGGGGTGTGCATGTGTGTGTGTGTGTGTGTGAGCACGCACACATGCACATGCACTCTTCCACAGGAAGCAGAATCAAGAATTGAAATAGCCACTGGAAGCACACAATTTTTATGATAGAGAATCCAGGGAAAGGCATTCCAGATGAAAGGATCAGCTCAGGCGGAGGCTTCTGAGGAACCAAAGAGCTGATTGCACTTTCTCAAAGGGTGTGAAAGGAGGGAGCATAACTGAAGCTATTGCCGGGAATGACCAGCAATCGCTGTACCAATGGGTAAAAAGATTGCTCCCAACTTTGCTATGAAAGAGAGGAGAAGGCAAGGGAGTCAAGGCTCAGAGACAAGACCCTCTGCTCTTCTTTGCTTCTGCTTTTATTGGTCCTTCAGGATAATCACAAATCCTTATCACTGTTTCTCAAGCACCTGATGTGTGACAAGGGGTCTTACTGAAACTGGTAGGATCTGTGTACCAGAAAGATAAGGTACGCTAATCTGCATGTTCTACGAGTTCTGATAAAGACAGCCCAAGGGACAATGCATCCATCTCTTAGATCACGGGGCAGCCTTTAAGGCAAATAAAGCTTAGGGGAAAGGCACCCCCACCTCCCAGCATTCCTACTGCAGAGTGGTTGCTCAGGCCTTGGCATTCCAAAGGCCTATGTCCTTCTCCATTGCCCCCAGTGGCCTCTGTGTTACATTTTAGCAAACCAGGTATTTATGGCTGATTTCATGCTCTACTTTAACCTCGTTTAACCCCAACAGGCTAGGAGGCGTGCAGAGGGAGGTTGAAGGAAGGACTCTGTGAGCAGTACCCAGTTAGAAAGTTATCCTAAAACCACGGGCAAAACTTAAAGGATTTTAAGCAAAGAAATGATATCAGATTTAGGAATAGAAATTTCCACCCTCCTCTTCTCTCAGGAATGATATCCTTTGGCTTAGGTGGTCGGAGCACAGGTGAAGCTTTGAGTTGATAAGATCCTAGAGATCAAGGACTAAACTGATCCGCACACAGTATCCAGGACTGAGGATATCTTCTGGAACACTGGATGAGTTTGGTAAATATTTCTTTTGAATGGCTGAGTAAATAAATGAGTAAAAAGCCTGTGAGTATCTATCTAACCCTCTCTTGTCCAGACGTAATACAGAAGCTGATGTACTCCTCACCCTGACCTACGATATCTATTCTAAGCACCAGCACTGTGCTTGCATCAACTCTCAGATCTCTCAGCGGCTGACTTTTAGCAGTCATGAATTTGGTTTATTGCAACAAACATTTAGTGAAAGTTCACAGTGCATGTATGTTAGTGTGCTTGGTGTGAGAAAGAAAGAATGCAATGCCAGGTCTTTACCAACCAACAGCTTATCATCTCAACCCATGTCTCCTATCAACATAATTTTCCTAAATCCTGTATTTACTTTTTATAATTTTTAAATGGAATTTTCACTGCATCAAGGTTATTTGGGAGCTATCATCTTTAGAAAGTATTTCATTGTATCAACTTTCTAACCATTTGACGGACTTGATACTATTTCATTCTCACAAGCCTTTGGCCTGTCTCTGTTGTAATCAAAGAAATCTTTCCTTTTTAATTTACTTTATAAATAAGTTGGTCATTTAAAATTTGATCATATTTTGCTATCCACAGTATTATCAGTACACACTCAAAATTAGTTTCATTATTGTGCCCTATTAAAATTTGATTTTTACAGATGGCCACTGACAACTCTATTTGTTTTTGCCATTTTAATATACACAGGCTGGGTTTGCTTTACACGTGAATAAGCTGGAGTTCATCCACAATCTTAAATTCTGTTCTATTCATTTTGGATTTCTTTTCCACATGCCATTGTCTGAACTGCTCCATAAGCTCGTTTGAGATGGACTGAGATTCTTATAACATAGTCTTTTGGGGAGATTCTTTGATAGATCCCTTGGTAATGTTTCCACTAGTTAATTGTACTGGTTAAGAGAAAAAATGGCATTCAATGCATTGATATGGAAATTGTGAAAAACCAAAGGTTAGGACAAAGAAATGCTTGTAATCAATTATTTTTGACTCTTCCATTTTGGAGGTGTGAGGTCAAAAGGTCTAAATCTGTAGTTTTTTTTTTTTTTTTTCTTAGAGAGAGAGCAAACGGGCACGGGCAGACAGAGTGGCAGGCAGAGGCAGAGGGAGAAGCAGGCTCCCTGCCGAGCAAGGAGCCTGATGCGGGACTCGATCCCAGGACGCTGGGATCATGACCTGAGCCGAAGGCAGCTGCTTAACCAACTGAGCCACCCAGGCGTCCCCTAAATCTGTAGTTTTAAATTTACTTTAAGAGCTCACATTTTTAATGCACAGTACTTAGAAAATGCAATATTTTCACCTTTTAGATGGATGCAAAATTGTCTTTATTTTAGAAATTATATTTAATATTATTAGATTATATATCATAAGATTACTGCCCCATAACTGTGAAATTTTTAATGCTGGATGCTTAAGTTTTGCCTATTTCGGTAATTCTTGCATTCATTTTCTTTTCAAGGAAGAGAAGAGAAAAGAAACATTTAAATATGTAAGAAAATTGCATGGTACATTCATAGTTCTCAATTCCTGGGCCAATTTGTAGTGTTTTCAGCTATGTCATTAAATAAACATTAAACACATTTTGTGAATTGAAAAAAAAGAGAATTCAAACTTTGTGTACTTGGATGATATCCAGAAGTTTTTTTTTTTTTTTTTTTTTTTCCCCGTGGGTGATAAATCCTGATGGGCTTTTCTTTTTTTTTTTTTTTAAAGATTTTATTTATTTATTTGTCAGAGAGAGAGGGAGAGAGAGTGAACAAGCACAGGCAGACAGAGTGGCAGGCAGAGGCAGAGGGAGAAGCAGGCTCCCTGCTGAGCAAGGAGGCCTGATGGGCTTTTCTTATGGACACAAAGGGGATCAGAGCATTTAACAAAGAGTCTAGGGTTGGCCATCCCTCTTGCTCAGAGCTAGAGCACAGGCATTAGTCTTTTGATGACTCAGCAGAGAAAACTGGAGGGCCTCAGGGGTGTTGAGGAGAAGCCCCCCTTCTGCTAGAGCTAGACCCAGCATCTCTGGTGAGTGCTTCTGCCTCTCCCACCAATAATAACAGTAACAATAATGAAGGCAGTGAACATGAGCTAATGGCTAATTATGGACCAATCTCTGCTGCTTTATCCATATCACCTCCTTCAGTAGGCTCTGTGAAGTAGGTTTAAGGTCTACATGGCAGAGATGAGCAAAGTGGGGTTTACAGGAATTAGGCAATTTACCAAACCTCACAAAAGGAATAGAGGGTGTGGTAAATTCAATGCCATGGCCCCTGCCTTCCCCTGTGGCAAGCGGATTCTCTCTGGATCCCACCTGTGCTGGACCAGCCCCTATTGTAAAGTAGGTGCAGGTCTCCATGCTGCTACTCCTATGTATCTATGTCCTCATGGCTTTTTCCATCTCCTTCCAACATAACTTGCTTTCAGGTGATTCCATAATATAGTAACTAATTATCACAGTGTTAAGGACTGGGACACCATCCTTCTCTTAGAGGGAATCTGTACCTCAACTCTAGGGACAGTGTCAATACATCCACCAGAAGTCTCTGAGCTGATTTTTGCAGGTATTAGTGGAGGGTAGCATACTGCCCCTCCTTCACTGATTTTAAAGTTTTGGGGTGCTTTTCAAAGCTCGATCTACATCTCCTCTCTGATAGATTTCTGATGCTACTATCCATCTAAGGATGGAAGGCCATCATGGAGAATAACCATGTTATTCTGGTATTCTGACACTCTTATTATGTACATCCTTCAGGTACAGTAGGGCTGAATAGAGAAAAGAAAATTGTTAAGAACACTTCTTCCCACCTGGAATGTTTGAATTGAACAATATTCTTAATTCAGTTACGTTAGGAAGATCAACCAACGGATAACAACATACCACACTTTTCTCAAACAATAGCTAGATCCCTTGCTTACATGGAATGTAATTAATTCCCAGGTAGCTTCAGCATTTAAATGACTGACCCCCTTATTCACAGCCATTGCTGAATTTCTCCCAGGGGCTCGGATGTAAAACCTTTCCTGGGTTTACTTCTCTGCTTATCCCCTGTGGAAGCCAAACATTTGATAAGTCCCTTCTTTGATGCAGGAAAATATAAAATCAGAAATATGAATCTTCCTTTAAGAAAGAATCAGCTTTAATTAAAGGAAAGCCAGGCAACGTCCTGGGGGAAAATTTTGTATATTCAGTTTCTGTCTCAGAAATCCCTCTGAATGCTCATAAGAAAGCTGATACCCTGACCTAGTAAACTCGATAAAAAAAGCACTGGTTGGGTAACCATATTTGAAGTAAATTTCTCAAATAAGCTTAAACTTGACCATGCTCTGCCTTTAGGACAGTGATGATTTCTTTGTTGTGTTTCCTGCCAGTCAGTGTAAAGAGGTGAGGGCACACTTGTTGCTTTTCTCAGCTGAAAAGTAACAACTTAAATGTAAACCTTGGTATTTCTGTTGCAAGTCAGTGAACTGCATTTCAGATAACTGGGGGGAGTCTAAAATGATAATGGCTTGGAAGGGGGGAAGCAGTGATGGTTTACAATTTGCATTTCTAATACTTTAGCTTTCCTTTTGTTTCCCTGGCCTCAGGAGATGTATCTAGTAAGAAATGCTACACCTGATGTCAAAGAGGTTGCTGCCTGTGTTCTGCTCTAGGATTTTGATGGATCCCTCACATTTAGGTTTTTCATCCATTCTGAATTTATTTTTGTGTATGGTGTAAGGAAGTTGTCCAATTTCATTTTTCTGCAGGTGGCTGTCCAGTTTTCCCAACACCATTTGTTGAAGAGACTATCTTTTTTCCACTGGATATTCTTTCTTGCTCCACTGACATACAGTTTTGAGTCCACTTCTGGGCTTGCTATTCTATTCCATTGAAAGATGTGTCTGTTTTTGTGCCAGTACCATACTGTTTTCATCACTATAGTTTAGTAATATAACTTAAAGTCTGGAATTGTGATACCTTCAGTTTTGCTTTTGTTTCTCAAGGTTGTTTTGGCTATTTGGGTCTGTTGTGGTTCCATACAAATTTTAGAACTGTTGGGTCTAGCTCTATGGAAAATGCTGGTGGTATTTTGATAGGGACTGCATTATATGTGGAGACTGGTTTGGGGAATATAGGTATTTTAACAATATTTGCTCTTCCAATTCAAGGGCATGGAATGTTTTTCCATTTCTTTTGTCATCTTTAATTTCTTTTATGAGTGCTCTATAGTTTTCAGAGTATATATCTTTTACCTCTTTGGTTTATTCCTAGGTATCCTATGTTTTTTGGTGCAATTGTAAATGAGATCAACTCCTTGATTTCTCTTTCTGCTGCTTCATTATTGGTGTATAGAAATGCAATGGATTTCCATATAATGATTTTGTATCCTGTGACTTTACTGAATTCATGTATTAGTTCTAGCAATTTTTTGGTGGAGTATTTTGGTTTTTCTGTGAAGAGTATCATATTGTCTGCAAATAGTGAAAGTTGGACTTCTTCCTTGCTGATTTGGATGCCTTTTATTTCTTTTTGTTGTCTGACTGCTATGGTTAGGACTCCCACTACTGTGCTGAACAATAGTGGTGAGAGTGGACATTCCTGTCTTGTTCCTGACCTTAGAGGAAAAGCTCTATTGAGGACAGTATTAGGTGTGGGTTTTTTTCATCCATGGCCTTTATTATGTTGAGGTATATGCCCTCTATCCCCACTTTGTTGAGCGTTTTTATCATGAATGAATGTTGTACTTTGTCAAATGCTTTTTCTGCATCCATTGAAGTGATATGTTTCTTATGCTTTCTTTTATTAATGTATGTATCACATTGATTGATTTTGCAGATATTGAACCACCCTTGTGACCCAGGAATAAATCCCACTTGATCGTGGTGAATGATTCTTTTAATGTACTGTTGGATTTCATTCGCTAGTATTTTGTTGAGAATTTTTGCATCCATGTTCATCAGAGCAAATATTGGCCTATCATCCTTTTTTTTTTTTTTTTTTGAGAGAGAGAGAGAGAAGGAGAGAGCACAAGTATGAGAAAGGGGGCAGGGGGAGAGGGAGAGAGAATCTCAAGCCCAATGCAGGGCTCTATCTCAACACACTGAGATCATGACCTGAGCTGAAGCCAAGAGTGGGATGCTTAACCGACTGAGCCACCCAGGCACCCCTGTAATTCTCTTTTTTAGTGTGGTCTGGTTTTAGAATCAGGGTAATGCTGGCCTCATAAAATCAGTTTGGAAGTTTTCCTTCCATTTCTATTTTTTTTAATTGTTTAAGAATAGGTATTAACTCATTTACATGTTTGGTAGAATTTCCCTGTGAAGCCATCTGGTCCTGGACTTTTCTTTGTTGGGAGATTTCTGATTCAATTTCTTTGCTGCTTATCAGTCTGTTCAAGTTTTCTGTTTCTTCCTGTTTCAGTTTTGGTAGTTATGTTTCAGGGAATTTATTTGTTTCTTCCAGTTTGTTCAATTTACTGGCATATCATTTTTTACAATATTCTCTTAATTGTATTTCTGTGGTGTTAATTGTTGTTTCTCCTCATTTGTGCTTTTATTTTGTTCCTTTCTTTTTCCTTTTGATTTGTCTGGCTAGGGATTTATCAGTTTTATTAATTTTTTCAAAGAACCAGTTCCTGGTTTCATTGATCTATTCTACTGTTACTTTGTTTCTGTATCATTTATTTCTGCTCTAGTTTTTATAATTTCCCTTCTGCTTCTGGCTTTAGGCTACATTTGTTGTTCTTTTTCTAGCTCCTCTATAGGTGTAAGGTTAGACTGTTTATTTGAGATTTTTCTTGCTTATTGAGGTAGGTTTGTAGTACTATATAGCTCTCTTTTAGGACTATGTTTCCTACATCCCAAAGGTTATGGACTTTTGTGTTTTCACTTTCATTCATTTCTATGTATTTTAAAAAATTTCTTCTTTAACTTCCTGGTTGACCCATTCATTCTTTAGTAGGATGTTCTTTAACCTCCATGTATTTGTGGTCTTTCCAAAATTCTTCTGGTTCCATAGTTTTGTGGTCATAGCATATGCTTGACATGATCTCAATCTTTTCATACTTGTTGAGGCCTGATATGAGACCTAGTATGTGATCTATTCTGGAGAATGTCCCATGTGTACTTGAAAAGAATGTTCTGCTGCTTTAGGATGACATGTTCTGAATATATCTGTGAAGTCCATCTGGTCCAGTGTTTCATTCAAAGTCATTGTTTCCTTGTTAATTTTCTGCTTAGAAGATCTCTCCATTGATGTGAGTAGGGTGTTAAAGTCTCCTACAATTATTTTTTATTATCAACGAATTCCTTTATGTTTGTTATTGTTTTATATACTTGGGTGCTCCTAAGTTGGGGGCACAAATATTTACGGTTGTTAGTTCTTGTTGGATAGTTCCCTTAATCATGATATAGTGCCCTTCTTCATCTCATCACACTCTTTGGTTTAAACTCTAGTTTGCCTGACATAAGTATTGCTACTCTGACTTTCTTTTGATACCCATCTGCATGATAAACTTTTCTCTATTTCCTCAGTTTCAACCTGCAGATGATTTTAGGTCTAAAATGAGTTTCATATAGGCAGCATATAGATGGGTCTTGTTTATTTTAACCATTCTGACACCTTATGTCTTTTGATTGGAGCATTTAGTTCATTTATACCAGGGTGACTACTGATAAATATGTATTTAGTGCCATTTTATTACTTGCTTTGTTATTGCTTCTGGAAATTTTCTGTTTCTTTCTAGTCTTTGTTGCTTTTGGTCTTTCTTTCCCAAAGAGTCCCCTTTGATATTTTTTTGCAGGGCAGGTTTAATGTTCATGAACAGTTTTTGTTTGTCTGGGGAACTCTTTATTTCTCCTTCTATTCTGAGTGATAACCTTGCTGGATAGGGTATTCTCTTCTTTTCTTTAATTAACATATAATGTGTTATTTGTTTCATGGGGACAGGTCTGTGATTCATCAGTTTTACACAATTCACAGCACTCTCTACAGCACATACCTTCCCCAATGTCCATCACCCAGCCACCCCATCCAGCAATCTTCAGTTTGTTTCCTGAGACTAAGTGTCTCCTATGGTTTGTCTCCCTCTTTGGTTTCATTTTGTTTCATTTTTCTCTCCCTTCCCCTATGATCCTCTGTCTTGCTTCTCAAATTCCTCATATCAGTGAGATTATATGATAATTATCTCTCTCTAACTTATTTTGCTTAGCATAATATCCTCTAGTTCCATCCACATCACTGCAAATGGCCAGATTTTCTTTTTTGATGGCTGCATAATATTCCATTGCACATTATTTTATATAGATAGATAGATCTATATCTATCTATATATATGAATGAAATCTCACATCTTCTTTATCCATTCATCTGTTGGTGGACATTTAGGTTCTTTCCATGGTTTGGCTATTGTGAACACTGTTGCTATAAACACTGGGGTGCACATGCCCCTTTGGATCACTACATTTGTATCTTTGTGGTAAATACCCGGTAGTGCAATTGCTGAGTTGTAGGGTAGTTCTATTTTCAACGTTTTGAGGAACCTCCATATTGTTTTCCAGAATGGCTGCACCAGTTTGCATTCCCACCAACAGCGTAGGAGGGTTCCCCTTTCTCCGAATCCTCGCCAACACCTGTTGTTTCCTGTCTGGTTAATTTTAGCCATTCTGACTGGTGTGAGGTGGTATCTCACTGTGGTTTTGAGTTGTATTTCCCTGATGCTGAGTGATATCAAATACTTTTTCATGTGTCTGTTGGCCATTTGGATGTCTTCTTTGCAGAAATGTCTGTTCATGTCTTTTGCCCATTTCTTGACTGGATTATTTGTTCTTTGGGTGTTAAGTTTGATAAATTCTTTATAGATTTTGGATACTAACCCTTTATCTGATATGTCATTTGCAAATATCTTCTCCCATTCTGTCCTTGTCTTTTGGTTTTGTTGACTGTTTCCTTTACTGTGTAAAAGCTTTTTTTATCTTGATGAAGTCCCAATAATTCATTTTTGCCCTTGCTTCCCAAGGATAGGGTATTCTTGGCTCCAAATTTTTCCCATTCAGCACATTGAGTGTATCAAGCTACTCCCTTCTGGCTTGCTAAGTTTTTGTGGCGAGATCTGCTGCTAATCTTAATGGTCTTCCCTTGTAAGTTAGGGACTTCTTTTGTCTTTCTGCTTTTAAGATTTTTTTTCTATCTGTATTTTGGAAATATAACTACAATATGTCTTGGCATTAGCCTGCTTTTGTTGATTCTGATGGGAGTTCTCTGTGCCTCCTGGATTTGGATATCTGTTTCTTGCCCCAGATTAGGGAAGTGTTCAGCTATAATTTCCTCAGACAAACCTTCTCCCTCCTTTTCTCGCTCTTCTTCTGTGACTCCTACAATACAAATGTTATTATGCTTTATGGAGTAATTGAGTTCCCTAAGTCTACTTTCATGATCCAAGATTTATCTTTCCCTCCCTTTGTTTGGCTTCATTATTTTCCATAATTCTATCTTCTACATCACTTTTTCATTTCTCTGATTCTTCCATCCTCATGGTCATTATATCCAGTCAGTTCCGAATCTTAGTTGCTGCATTTTTCATTTCAGTCTGATTAGTTTTTAGCTCTTTGTCTCTGCAATAAGGGTCTCCTTGATGTTTTCTATGGTTTTTCAAGCACAGCTAGTGTCCTTATGATTGTTGCCCTAAATTCTGGATCAGGCATATTATTTATATCTGTTTCAGTAAAATCCCTGGTCATGACTTCTAATTGTTCTTTATTTTGGAATGAATTCCTCCACCTCTTTTTGGTCTAGGTCTCTGTCTTCTTCTGTGTTAGGAAAGCCAGTTATGTTCCCGGCTCCTGAGAGTAATGGCCTTATGAATAAGAGGTCATATAATGTCTAGGGCTTGGTGCTTCAGGAAATGTCTCTGGTGGTGCTGTGCATACTCTGCTTCTGTGTTATGGTTGCTCTATCCCTCATATCAGTCCTCTGCAGAGTGTCAGCAGGTTAGGCAGACAGGGTTGGTGCTGTGCTGTTTACTGAAGTTGGTTTATGTTGAGAGGGAAAGGAGAGAAATGGTGCCAGCCTGTTCCTCTGTCCCTGGAGAGTGGAGTCTGTGCTTGCTGCTCTCAGGGAGTACTTTCAGAGGAGTAAATAATTTCCCCTGGTGCATCACAGGTGTCTTTTAGATCACTGATTTCATACTGTCTGTCCTGGGTCGCTCCTGCTTGGAGCAGGGAGGCAGACCATGGGCTCTAGACAGGCCTGTTGACTTTGAAAATTCCAAAATTCAGGGACCTAGTGTGGTGGACATCTGCACTTGTGCTCTGGGAAAGGCCCCGCTGCACTGGGACAGGTGAGGGTTTGACCCACAGAGATAGTTGCAGTAGAGCGCAGAGGCATGGGATTTGGAGCTAGCAAGTTAGCTGCCCTCAGCAGGTTTCTCTGTACCTCTCCTGAGGAGTGAGGGAAAGAAATACCACCTGAAGGTTCTTTTGTCCCCAGAGAGCCAATGCCGCCTCTCACAGATGTGTTCCAAAACCTATAAACAGTCTCTCCCTCTGCTCCTTTGGCGATCCCCAGGTCATCGGGTTGTTTGCCCTCCGCTGCTCCAGGATTAGGGCAACAACCTTTCGTCTCTGTCACAGCCACACTGCATACTTCTGAAACTCCAATCTTTGAGCCCTGTTGGTTGCAAAAATTCATGAAATTCAGCCCCTGAATTTCTGAGCCAATGACTTCGGGCAAGCCTTCCCCTTGTGCTTATTCCTGTGCACTCCGCTTTCTCTCACCTTTCTCTGCAACCAGGGCTCCCTCCCCTCTGCAGCACCCTTGATCAGTTTCTCCCCCAAGAAGAGAAACCTCTCCATACTTTCTACCTTCCATGAAGTGGCCTCTTTTCTTCCTCTAGTTGTACAGGGTGCCCTCGGGTCAATTACTGGAGAATTCATACTGAACTGATATTTATCTAGCTGTGTTTGAAGGAGGGGCAAGCCTAGGGTCCTCCTACTACCTGGCCATCTTTGCTCCCTGCCCTGGGAGCTTTTAAAATACGCATCCCCATTTAAAATTCGGCATCAATATGAGATTTTGAAAGTGTATATTAAGAATTTTGCCATAGTTATATTGACTAAAATATGCTTCATAAATTTGAGAGAGAATAGAAAATTGTAACTTTTTGTTTTAAAGACTAAGTTTTTAAAGGTAAACTACTTCCCTTCCCTGTGCTGTTAAAAGGTTCAAATGTGGAAATCTGCTACTATGAAGTACTGACTCTCCGAAGATAATTGAAAAAGGGATTAAAAGCCCTTGGAGGCTTTCTATAAAATAAAAAAGACCAACTATTCCTTGAATCTAGGTGCTGATGTTATTGAACCAAGTGGGGTCCTTGGTTGGCTAGTGAGAAGACATGAGTGGAAGAAAAACATGAGAACCAAACCTCTGTTTCCAGAAATGCTGCAAGGAGTCCTCTCCAAATGCATTACAGGAAAACCAAAGGTTCTGTCTGGCATTGGGCACCATCTGTCTATAGCACTGTCCTTTCCATATACTCATGGGGTATCTTTAAATTTCTTTTTTTTTTTT